>LKTO01000191.1:0-85122 GCA_001399465.1 Hymenoscyphus scutula
AATAGTTACTATATTAGTAAAGAGTATAGAGCGAATAGTATATAAGATAACTCTTTTATCTATAGAGGTCTATACTCTTCGCGTAGTAAATAAAGCTCTAAGTAAACGCTATAGAGCTAAAAAGACTCGTGTTCGTTTAGAGAGAGCACTTATAGTAGAGGATATATAGAATATTTTAGCTTAGACAGATATAGATAAGTAAGTATAACGCGATATATATAAGACGAGGTCTAGTTATAAGAAGAGATAACTATAACGACACGTACGTAAGGCCTACGATATAGGTTGTGGAATCGTAGAAACTGTCAATTCGAAGATTCTAAGCTGAGGAGAGAAGAGAAGAAGGGACAGAAGCCTAGGAGCCAGAGGCTCTTAAATACATGAGGTGCGTCTAGCGTATGCCCTTGGCCAAGAGCTAAGCGAGGGATAACTAAGCGAGGGATAACTAAGCAAGGGATAGCTAAGCAAGGGATAGCTAAGCAAGGGACAGCTAAGCAAGGGATAGCCAAGTAAGGCATAGTGGCGAGGCATAGTAGCGGTCAGAACCGTTATAATAACCTTCTAGATAGTACTATAGAACTTATAGAAAAGCTAGTTATAATATATAAATTTATTAAGAAGTTATAGATATATCTAGTTTATTAGATTCTAAGAGCGATAATTAATTTAATATATTATAGTTAATTTATTTAGATATAAAGTTTAGTACTAAGAAAAAGTAATCAACTTAGTAATATAATTAACTTACTAATAAACTATATTATATTTATTTATATATACTAATATATTAATAAATTAATAAATAATATAAATTTACTTACTTCTATACTATCTATAATCTACTACTTCTTTAATATATAAGTCTTTATAAGATCTCTCTTTTAGTAGAATTTTCTAATTCTTCTAATTATTACTCTTATTTTAAGTACTTAAATCGACGATTTAAGTACTTTTTATTTAAGACTCTTTTTAAGCGCTAATTCTACTCTTAATTTCTATAGTATTATTTAGAAATTAAATAGTACTATTATTTTTTTCGCTTAGTACTATCTAGTATATTTATCTCTTAAATTACTATCTTCTCTATCTCTATAGTCGATACTATAATATTATTATTATATACTATTCGCGATCTACTTATCTTTACTATTATTACTTATAATTAAGACTTTATTAATAGTAGTAGAGGTTATTAAATAGAGAGAAGAAATATTAGTATAATAGTTCTAACTACTACTCTACTAAGATAAGACTCTATAAGGAACTCGACTAATTAGAGATACCTTACTTTAGTAGATCTCTTACTTTAGTAAGATCTCTTACTTTAGTAGATACTCTTACTTTAGTAGATACTCTTACTTTAGTAAGATCCCTTACTTTAGTAGATCTCTTACTTTAGTATACGCTCTAGCTACCTTATATATTTAAGAGTCTCTAGCTTCTAGACTTTTATCCTTCTTCTCTTCTCTCCTTAGCTTAGAATCCTTATATTTAATAGTTTCTACGATTCTATAACCTATACTATAGGCCTTATATATATATCGTTATAATTAGACTTTAGTCTATAACTTTAATTTACTTAAAATTAGATATAAATATATAGATAATATAGTAAATATTAACTAGTTTAGTAGTAATTTTAACTAAAGTATCTTCTATTTTATAATTAACTTTAACTAAAATATCTTTTATTTTTTTAAGAGATATTCTAGATATAAATTATAGCTTTAAAAGATATTTTAGAGATTAAAAATTAATTAAGAGATATTTATATTAATTATAGTTTTAATAATAACTATAAATTCTCTCTTAATATCTAAGAGAAAAATAAATCTTATCTAACTTTAAAGAGATAAGATTTAAGAAAGAAGTTCTTTTTAAAAGAATTATTAGATATTCTAGAATATAGAGAAGATATAAGATAGAGAATATAAGAAACGCTATATTACTTATACTTAAATCACCTCTAATATTCTATCTTCTATCTACTAGACCTTAATATATATTAGTTTATTTCTCTTCTAATATTTTATTTCTCTTTTATTTCTATAGAGAATTACTTTCGAACTCTTTTATTTCTAGAACTTAATAAAGTATATTCCTAGGTCTAAGTATATTACTATAGTATCTCCTAAAAGAACTTAGACTAAGATCTTACTTATCATTAAATATACTACTCTAATAAAGCAAATCAAAAACCTACCTCTAAGTTTTTCCACTTGTACTAATATCGCAGGTACTGATTTCCTCTATCACTATAGTAAGTCGTAGGCTAGTGATGTTTCATAGCAGACAGCGACGTGTTGTCTTGCAATGGAGAAAAACCATGGTTTGAACTAATTTCATGTGTTGGAGGAGCTAATCTCGGCGATTGTACTCGTTTTGCTTTGGCAGAATACATCCAGCAGGATGAAGATAACAGACTTGAGGACAGATTTCAAGAATTAGACAGAGGCTTGTCTGATTAAATTAGCGTGAAAAGATCAACTAGACCCTGCATTCCACGTGGCATTGCTTCATTGATGAAGAGCTACTTCAAAGGAATGCGCTGACCACTGGGGAAAGGGCTAAAAAGATCAAATAAAGCAAAGACTTTTCCTTGACAGAGTGAGAAACTTAAAGATGAGTACCGAATAATAACTGTTGTAGTTGAGTACTTTGCGGCGAAAGTCAGATCGCAATGCAATTTGTTCAATAGACAGGTACATCTCCAATTGCCTGTTCAAATTCAGCAACCCTTCATTATATGCAGTCTCTTGACCTTCAATACTAACAGCAATCGGCTAGCAATTTCATACATCCAGTATTGTCATACTTGAGTATCTCGTGGTAAGCCCAGCACTCATCCTGACCTCCAAAATACAAACCGTTTCCCCAAGCAATCCTCCCATAACCCCCGCCCGGATATCACTTCTGGCCTGAACTCGTGCCTTGACAATATATTCAAAGTGATTCTGCGAAAGACAATAAAGAAGACAAAACAGAATACCCATAACACGAGAAATTGGGTTATAAATAAAAGCGATTCCCAATGAATGGAGGGAAGGAAACAAATGCTGAGAACAGGACAAGAAATCAGCATAGCGAAGCACGTAGAGTCTCCTGGTGCAATTTCTGTATATTTACCCTTCGTTGAGAAACCCTCAATGATTCCCATCCACACATGTTACCGATCGCTTCAAAACACCCCAAAGTCACACGTAGACCTATATCCCAATATACCACAAACACCCAGGCCAAAACTGGGGAAACATACCATGAGACCGTATTTACCATTGAAGATCATATCCTCATATCCAAAAAAAACCGGCTCACTTTTTATCTAAGAAAAAGTTTACGAATTCATCGTCTTCCACCCTTTCGTATTAGCCATATGTCACCTCCATGATGTTCCGCTGGCAAGGGATGTACGCACAATCAATCTGCCCATCTCCATCTTTATCCACCTCCTGGATCATTATCTTAATCTCCTCCTCGGAAAGAGCCTCCCCAAACGACTGCATAACCTTCCTCAATTCATCGACGGAAATCTGACCGCTTCCGTCGCTGTCGAAAACTTGGAAGGCACTTCGCATCTCTTGCTCGAAGCTGGAAGGTTTCGTCTCGATCTTCATCATCTTGATGAACTCTGCCAGACATCTCGTCAGCATACGAAGAAAAGGAAGTGAAGGCAGGGGAAGACAGACCTTCGAGATCAATTGTGCCTGTTTGATCGAGATCTACCTCGTTGATCATGTCTTCTATTTCGGAATCTGTGGCGTTGATTTGGAGGGATTTGAGGACGGAACCAAGTTCGTGTTTGGTGATAACGCCTGAACGAGGCGGGGTCATTATGTGCTGATTTAGAGGGGAGATGGGGTTCGCATACCATCGTTGTCAGTGTCCTGGGTGGTGTTGTTAGTCCTGGAGTTATGAGAAGCTTTGAGGAGACTGGAAAGGGAAACTTACAAAGAGCGAGAATGCCTCCTTGTAGGCTGCCATCTCGGGCGTGTCCTAGAAAACATGAGGTTAGTGAGGCTTCGCGGACTGAATGAGGTGCGGGGTCGAAGTGCGATGCGGTGGTGTTTCTTACTGTCTTTTTCGTGTCGGCCATAGCTGCTTTTTTCTGGAAGATTTGGAGAGGAAGGGTATATATACTGAAGTTGGCTAGAGAGATGTAGAGAAGAAAAGGGCTGAATAGAAAAGGGAGGGAGGGGGAGGAGGTAGAGGAGAAGGGAGGGTTGCGCGATTGTACGGCGTTGCTGTACCTACCAGTCCAGTACCTACTTTCAGGGCTGATAGCGGGGCAGATTTCCAACATATTGTGAAACATTGGGGTGCATCTGAACGAACATGAGATGAACATAAGATGAATGCAAGGCTCTTTTTAAGACCACTTTTAGCGGAGGAAAGGTGAAAGTAATTGAGAACCTGAAAAACTCTCGAAATCATAGGTAGGTAGGGTAGGTACTACTTGGTAAGGGACCGAAGTTGGAAGCAAGAAGCCAGAAAGGACCGCCGCTTTAAATCCACCAATCAACTTTCGTAAAGCAGCACCGGGTAGCTAGCTGCCAACGCGTCTCCTAGCAGCCTCGCCCTCGCCCTCGCCCTACCTCCATATGATTACACATACACTTCGTTCACGGTGAGTTGTTGTTCTCGCAGCTTCGAGTAGAATTAATTCCATTTGTCATCTCCCATTTCCCAATCTTCCATAATCTATGTTCCTCTCTCAAAACCCTCAAATCTACAGGCCGAACGCAACCCCGCACCCATACATACCCTCAACTTTCAGCAAAAACTAGAAGTTATCAAAATGGACCACGAAGCGCTAGTCGGCCAGTACTCGCATTTGAAGAACTTGCCCCGGGAGAAAGATGCTATTCATGCAATTAAAAAAATTGCTTCTCTCGTGAAGCCCATCATGAGAGCGAGGAACTTCAAGGTAGGCACCTTGGCAGAGTTCTATCCAGCAGAACAAAACCTGCTAGGTGAGTTTCCTCCTCCTCCTCCTCCTCCTCCTCCTCCATCTGCGGGAGAGCGTAGCTAAGTATGTAGGTATCAATATGAACAGAGGTCAAAAGATCTGCCTGCGGCTGCGATATCCGACCGACAACAACCAGTTCCTGCCCATCGAACAAGTGGTAGACACCATGCTCCACGAGCTCGCCCATAACCTCATCGGCCCGCATAACGAACAATTCCACGCTCTATGGGATCAAATGCGAAAGGAACACGAAGCGTTGGTAATGAAAGGCTACACTGGAGAGGGGTTCTTATCAGAAGGTCACCATTTGGGTGGCAGGAAGTTGCCCATGCATGAAGCACGACGACTTGCTCGCATAGCCGCGGAGAAGCGCAAGACATTAAGCTCAGGTTCCGGGCAGCGACTTGGTGGGCGACCGGTAAGAGTTGGCACCGATATACGACAAGTCATCGTGGATGCCATTGAGCGACGAAGTACAGTGTTGAAGGGCTGTGGCTCTGAAAAGAAGGGTGACAAGGAAATCAAGGATCTTGCTGATCAAGCGACGGCTAGTGGGTTCAAGACTAAGGTTGAGGAAGAGAAGGCGAATGATTATGCGATTGCTCAGGCACTCTGGGAACTTGTTCAAGAAGACCAAGAGAAGGAGTATGGTGATTCGTATGTACCCTCCACTCCTGCGAACCCGACTGGAAATGGCGGTGGTGCGGTTGGCACGTTCAAGTCTCCCATAAACCTCGAGGATTCTTTTTCCGCATCCTCATCATCGAAGTTTGAACCAGCAAGAGAATCTCCGAAACATGTCAGCCGGTTAATCAGTGAGATGCCCGCAAGAAAACCAAAGCCAGCGCAAGACGATGGCGATCCAAAACCCCCAGCGCAGAAACCAAAACCCGTCTCCTCTGTTCCCGCACTCCCCTCTACACCACCATTAACAGGCTGGACATGTGAAGTCTGCACACTCCACAATCCCCTAAACTATCTCTGCTGCGACGCATGCACAGTCGAAAGGCCCGACGAGATTTCGAGGAAGATTTCTGAGCAAAATGCTAAACAGGCTAGCATAGCGAAACCGAAGCCGAAGGGACCTGTTGTGAAGACATGGACGTGCAGGCAATGTACAACAGTTATGGAGGATAAGTGGTGGACGTGTAATAATTGCGGGACGATGAAGACTAGTTCTTGATGGAGTGCGGATAATGACTTTATGACTGTGCATTACGAATAGGGATGGGAAAAGGAAGATCTGGGTGTGGGTTGCGATGTCTATTAAGAAATTACTAGTAGTGCGCAATTTAGATAATTGCATTTCGTAGCTTGCTGGCTAGGTAGATCGTAAATTCCTCATGTGGATCACTAATAAACTTGAGATAAGCTGTCAACTGAGGATAGTCTATCAAACCTTATTGAACTCTTAAGCGAAAGACTAATTTGGTAAAATAGGGGCTGGGTCCCCACGTTGTCAGTCCGAACCCCCTGAACCGTTCTTACTCATATTATTCTCGCTCAATTGTAGATGGATTTTCGGTATAACATTCTTTATATTGTGGATCCAAATCCATGCAGTTTCTTGAAGGCAATTCGGTAATGACTCATGCGGACAGAATATATATCCACATCGATATGGGTGTACGGCGCATGCTTACTTGTTTGAAATTTGAAAGATAAAGATGAATAAGAATGCGCCAAGTTCCAGTAAGTTGTATCTCTTGACTATTCCATCTTTCTCTCGTTTCCTATACGTCTGTCTTTCCAAGACTCAATGTTTCCGTCTTTCTTTGTCTTCATTGCAATTGTTGCAGCATTCGCCACGTCAAACCCTATCTCAGCACGAGATATTTCCTCACGGACAATTTATCAATTCCCGAAGATACCAACATGGATTGAAAACATTCGTCCCCGTCAAAATGGACAACTCCTCGTCACCCTCGTCACAACTCCGGATGTATACCTCATCGACCCTTCCCCCACCACAAACTCGACCGCAACCCTCCTGTATTCTTTCCCCAAGCTCGCCCTTTTAGGAATTACAGAGATTAAACCCGATGTATTCTACATCGCCGCTGGGAATTATTCCCTAACAACTGGGTTGACGAATGGCTCCTTCTCCATCTACTCGCTTGATCTCACGTCCTATAATTCCAAGACAAACAGCGGTGCGATATCGAAAGAAATTGCTGCTTTCCCAGAGTCCAGGGTCTTCAATGGGGTGGATACTTTGGATGCTGAGAGGGGTCTTATTCTCATCGGCGACTCTATGGCTGGTGTCATTTGGCTCCTTAATGTCCACACAGGAGAAAAGAGGATATTCTTGAATGAACCTGAGATGGCTCCTCCACTGCCTCCTGCTTCCCAAACGGGAGTTAATGGAATCAAGGTTCGGAGAAGTAAGGGAGGTAAGGTGTGGATTTATTTTTCGAACACGCAAAAGAAAACCCTTTGTCGGGTTCCAATTTCGCTTGCTTCTTTGGAGAAGACGGGGGTGGTGGAGGTTTTGAATGAGGGAACTGGTTTTGATGATTTCGTTTTGGATGAGAAAAAGGGCGTTGTGTATTTAGCTGCTGGAACGAGGAATCAACTTGTCAGTGTGCCGTTGAAGGGAGGAGAGGCCAGTGTTGTATTTGGGGGTGTATTCGGTGCTACAAGTGTAGCTTTGGGAAAGGGGGAGGCTTATATCGTTACTTCCGGGGTTAATGGTACGAATGGGTTTGTGGAGGGCGGAAGTGTTGTTGGTGTTAAGGTGCCGTGCTAAGGAGTTTCGCTTTGGTGTAAAAATTAAAAAAAATCCATATATAGCTGATGAGTTGCGAACTATATTCAAGATTCCTGAGTAGATAAATCTGAGAAGAATATGAAGTCGGCCGTTTTCTGTTTTTATTATTAGTACAGGAGAGTCGGACACGTGAAGCTAACCTTACCTCTCTACGAGAACACTTCACCTTCCCAATCTAGGTCTCATAATTAAATTATCATTGATGTCATCTGGTTTTCTTATTTTACTCTTCTCCCCTATTTTTCAAGTTTCCTCTCCGACCCGTGGTGACTGTAAAACGAGGCTCAATAATTCCCGTCGTAACACGACTTGTCATCTAATCGTTTATGGCTTAAATGGGCGCTTACGCATCCGCCAATTGACTTCGAGCAATCGATCACGTAATCTGTGCAAGGGTGCTCCGGAGAAAATCCTCCCTTAGTCAATTGTGTTGCTCCCTGCATGAGGCTCTTTTAGAATCAAAACTTATTTTCTCTTTTCTAATGAAAAACGGCTTTATAATCAACTTGATCTAGTCGATGATTTCGCTCGCCATCCTTCTACTAGTACGAATAAGGATCGCACAACTTTAGAACGGCTGGCTATAGATCTACACAAGGTATCGCAAGCTACGGATTCTCCTGGACATGGCCGAGATGAATGCTCCAGGAGGCTCGTTGCACATGTTTCTTTTGAAAGGTTGATAGAGCAGAGGGCAACAAGAAGACACGATAAAACAGATGAATCCATGAAGGTAAAGGCGAGCTTAAAATATTTGAAGTTATCCGTGCAAGCGCAAAAGAGATGGCTATTGATTCTCAAAAATAGAAAGGATATTGCTATGAATCTAGTGAATGATCAATCACTATCCCCCTTTTAACTGTTCAGGAGAAGAGCTCACTCCTCCATCGGGTTTTTATTTTGGCAACACAACAAGATAGTGCAACAACGACTGTCATAACAAGAGAATCAAAATCCTACTTTTCCTCTGTGAAAATCACTGCCGCATTAACGATGGCATTTTTGCCAGGAACTTTATGAGTTCAGTGTTCAGTATAGGTTGAGTTACGAGAACGAGTTGGTATCTGTATGTGGGTATAACTTTGCCGCTGACTGGGGTTGGTAATCCTTGTCTGGTGACTTTGGACGACAACTGGAACGGGAAGTAAATTGGTAAGTTATGTTTCTGTTAGAAGGAGAAGAAGGAAGACCAAGGGGAATTCATTTCAATAAATGGGGTTCATCCGACAATACTTGAATCATCCCGTCCTAGAAATACTTGAGATATCTTGCCGATCGGCTTTTCTAGTATCATATACTATTTTTGAAATTTCTACTGCATGTCTAGTGATTGCTATGAGATGGATGACTTAGTACAATACATGTACTAGTAATCCTATTCTAGTGATGGGACTTGGGACTACCAATAAACATCGATCCGAGAGAGATCATACCAGAAGAAGGGTATTGGACTAGGTCACTTATACGATGTTTTGTTTGCACAAACGGCGTGAGCACGCGCCAGACCAGACTTGCAAGAGGAGTTCCGCAGGAAATCATCGTCTCACAAACGGGAAGTCTCGTCAAATAAGAACAATATATCAATCCTGTTCTTCTCCTTCCACGCACAAAATTCCCGCCATGGCCGATTATAATATATGGAAAAGGCAACATCAACTCACAATATCGAAAACAAGGCAGCAGATGAATTCCCGTCGCCAAGATACCTAGGAGCAGATAGAAATATGAAGGCGAAGAATTTCCCATACTCGATATGAATGAATGGAGTGTGACACACCTACTTGGCCTCAGGGGTACCTGATTATCTTAAATAATAAAGTCATCAAACCCACCTGCAACGCCTCTACCCAAACAAACCAGACGCCTCGTAACAAAGGAACATCTACCTCGCCCCTAAATTAACATCAAGCTCACGCTTCCTCATCACGCTTCCACGCTTCCGTGCTCTCCTCCCCATCCCCGTTATCATAAACATTAATATACTCACTCTGCTCCAACACACTCGCACCTTCACTAGATGCAGACCCAGGACTCGTTCCACTGGAGTTGGCGGCTGGCTCAACATTTGGAGTCTTCTTTCCAAACCATCCACCCCTCCCAAATTCCCCCTCGGGCGAGCTCACATTCCTAACACCCATCATCCACCCAACTAAACCTTGAGGAGCCCATCGCCCAATAAATCCATAAACCGAGCTTCCCATGCCGACTCTCACAACACCCCCTCTTGTCTTAACCATAGCATCGAAAACAGCATCATTCAACACCCGCAATGAACTCCCTTGACCAATCGCACTTTTTATTTTGTTTGCATTATTGTAATTCCTCGCATACGCACTTCTCGTGTTATCATCCCATTTGATAGTCTCGGCTCGGCTAGCTTGGAGAGTTTGTAACTGTTTGTTATGCGGTGCGAAGGCCCGGATGTCGAAGGTCCCTAGTTGGAGGTGTGTTACTGGGATATTGAGGGGGGCAAGTTCGGACGAAAGGACTGTTGAGAAGGATGAGAGGGCGGAGACGATCATGGATTCGGGAAGGTGGAAGGCGGGTTTTATGGAGGTAATTATGGAGGGTGTGAGTAGGAGGACGGAGGGTTTCGTTGGGGGCGGTGGGGGGCCGGGATGGAGCGATGGGTGTAGGAGAGGTAGGTCTTGGAGGAGGGGGAGGAAGGATTGCAGGGTGATGATTGGTGTGAGCAGGCGGGTGTTGAGGAGATCGGAGAGGGTGCTGGGTGAGAGGGTGGCTATTGGTTTGGAGGGGTAAGTGGTAGAAGGGATGAAGATTAGACTCCTGAGGGACAAATGGTGTGATCTTGCGCCTTGGAATGCGGCATGAGGTTTTTGGAGAAATGCAGTGAATCTCTCAATGGATTCCCGAGCACCGTTCGGCTGTGGTGTTGTCAGATGGATTTGAGAAAAAGTAACAGGAGGCTTACATCAACAATATCAATCATCAATGGCTTGATATCTGGACGAGATTCGCCGTGAACCTGCATTTCCTCCTCGATAGTATTGCATACTATGTAGACAATAAATCCTCTTCGTTCTAAATCCAGGGAAATGGAGCGAGTAATTGGTTCTGACGGTGATCCGGCAATAACCACAACCTCAAGTCTTTGTCCATTTCCCGCCCGCTTCGCTCTGCGCTTCTTCCTACTTGTTTGTTTCGTGACAATATAATAGGTGACCCCGCCAAT
This sequence comes from Hymenoscyphus scutula, assembly GCA_001399465.1. Taxonomy (NCBI): domain Eukaryota; kingdom Fungi; phylum Ascomycota; class Leotiomycetes; order Helotiales; family Helotiaceae; genus Hymenoscyphus; species Hymenoscyphus scutula. The sequence continues at coordinate 10,930 of LKTO01000191.1, forward strand.
AGCAACTACGATAGCTCCTGTGAGAATCTTGTTGTTGCTGATCCAGTGGTGTATCCGTTCGTATGCTGTAGTTGAAGAGGGGAAGGCTCGAGGAGGTGGCGGTGGAGGTTTCGGGCGCGCAGACTCTGGAATCCATGAGGCTTCTGCTATAGTCTCTCTCAAGACTTTGGAAACGTGGTTGAGATGTTTGTCGACGTAATCGGCGACATCACTCGAGTATCGCTTTATATCGTTGGGCACCGATGAGAGCTATTCACATTAGCTGGTAGCCAAGTTTTGGGAAGCGCGAAGTTCAACCTACCACGTCCAGAAATACTTGATCGTCGGAAGACATGTTCAAGGAGAGTTAAAAGTAATTGGCGGATGAGAGGAAGTTGCTGCTGTTTGATGTTGATATTCTTCCAAAGCTCAAAGAAAGTTGAGGCGCCCTCAAGCTCTCAAGGTTGCCACGACAGTGCCGAGGCGGGGAAGGAGACTCGTCCGCCAATTAAAGCTCGAAAGCAGTCAGCCAGGCCTTGGCAACCGTCAGGAGATATTTCGGATATTTTGGACTCAACAAGTCAACAAGTGCAAAGAAATTGTTAACAATTAACTCTTGTTTCATTTTTGCAGACGAAACAAAAAATAGTCTGTCTATCTTAATTTGACTACTCATCGACGATAAAATAAAATAGAATCCTTGAAGCAAGGATAAAATCCTAGGAAGCGAAGGGCACACGGCTTCTCGATATCACTTCGTCCTCTGACAAGGAAAAGATGACTATACTCTGGTCACTTACCCCGTATGAGCAGCCTCTACCTTCTTGTTCTGTCATGTTACAACCTAAAATGTTGATATTTCACTTTCTTTTAGCAATTATTCCGACAACTATCATTCCCACGTTATAGTCCCCCCCCTTCTTTTCTTTAGGACTCCTGGTCTCTAAATAATCTTTATAGAAGGGTGACGCCACCTAAGAAGCTTTTTTGTGTAGTTTGGAGTTGTACCTCCCTTTTCTCTCTCTTGCAGAGAGAAAAAGTCAAGTACCAAGGCGAGAGAAGGGATGGCCTCTTTGCAACGATTATTCCTCGCCATGTCGGAGTATATTTTGGATGATTCTTCCAAGGGCTCCCGATCGATGAAAGCACCATTTTGGTCAACCCGTTCAACTTGCAGGGTGACGTGGGAAATCGGAAAATATTATGACTCTCCATGAGCTCACCACAACCAACCTACCTATCAATTGAGCTGCAATATTTCCGTGGAAAATGAAGATCGAAATCAAAAGGTTATTTCGAATTCCCGGGAAATCAAGATTCGTCAACCGTTGACAATTTGATGAGCGGGTAGCTACCACAGTGAAGGTATTGACGAGCAGCAAATTATGGGCGACTGAAGAAACAGGAATCAGATGTCAAGGGCGAACGCTTCGGACATGTCGTTGAGACACCACGGGCATGTATCACAAATAGGCACTTTCTAATTAGTTCCCGTGCGACGTTGCAATCACCTCTTGAGAAACGGTATGTTTTGGCTATATGACTATATGACTACTTCTCGATGCCGTGGTATTGTCGAAATCCTTCCGCACAATGATAGGTACTTGAACTCATCCACACTCCTCTTCCCTCAGGTGAACAAACTCCTTGAGTGTCGTACGTCATCTTCGTTATTCCATATTATCACAATATTGCGGTACGGCGTACCGTGTTGGGTTACATCGCAGAAACCAAGTCCATGGGTTTGCTGATTGGCAGCAACCATCAGTGACGGCCATGGCCCGTCTCTTCTCATGACACTGATAATGCGGGAAGATCATGTATCTTACTTCTTGTATCAGTTGTCATTTTACTCTTTCCTTTAAAATATACATCCTCGGGTATTTTGTCATGCTTGTCCTCACACCTTCTGTACCGCACACCCTTGGAATATTGCCAAATATTGCTTACTTTCTCAGTCTCAATTGGCAATCCTTACTTAGCGAACCACATATCTTACTTCTTATCCCCAATCTAGACCAAGACCAGGAATAATCAGACCATACTCTGACAATAATGGCAAGCTGACGATCGTCGATCTGATCTCGAACAATCGATCAAAACCACACAGTGTTACGTATATTATCAGCAAGTAAAAATCAGTACCCTTGTTCGGAACATCGACTTCTACTTCTACAAATCAGTTTTTTCAGAGGGAGAAAGTTGTCCTATACTTGCGTATTTCACATTCAGGTATTGATTATCGCACTCCTATATTACTTTTTGTATAAACCCTCCTCGCCTCTATCCCGCGTTGTGCTAACATCATCTGATCTAACGTTCTAAGGTTTTGCGGAATCCTAGATTCACGCCTTATGCAATGCAAGGTCTACTGCAGTCATGGCTACTCTCGGGGTGGATTACAGGTGGACTACACGCCACTATTTGCACATTTTCATTCCATCAAGCACTTCTCCATCTTGCCTAGTCAACAAATTCGTCAGATCATCTCAATATTCTCGCTTGATCAAATCAAATAGCCACGCTACAGTACCAACATTTCTCCGTCACCCCATCACATCTCACCTAAATTCGATGACGATAGCCCTCCTCCCGCTTCGATGAACGGTCTTCAAAAAGCCATCCGGAGGCATGTACTATTTAGGTAATATACCCCAGTCGGTACCCCGCACTCCCTTGCTCTTTTACTTAAGTTGGGCGTATGCATATGTGTATGCATCCCCACAACGTATGTGGAACCCGGCGAGAGTGACACGACACCGAGTGGCCTTAGATGGTGTGGGGGTGCAATGGGATAATGGTGTAGATCCGCATCTTATTGCATTTAGGATAAAAGATATCGAATTTCCCATTGATTTTTAGAGTCTATAGTGCTGGATTGCCGGAGTGACGATAAAATATTGGTGGCGGGAGTGAGATAGAAACGGGATGTGATCTTCTGTTGATTGTTTGGGTCTAGTGTAGCTCATCTGCTGTTAAATTACGTGTACATTGAGTCGTGCAAATACAACTGAGATGCACTCGCCATGTATTTTCTCGCTTTTTCTTTATGTATAGAGGCTTAGGGGAGTGCGATTTAGACACCAAGTTTTAGAATAATCACTATCGGGGTATTATCTCATACCACTTAAAAATATGTCGACAGAATCTTTCTTCACCAAGAGAAGACACGATCCAAGTTACATAGACGATAGGTTTCATAATTAGAGTTTTGCCTAACAGGTACAGCAGACTGGGAGGCTGCACGATTGCCTGAAAGAAGGTCGATCCTCGAATAAGCGAGGAAATGAGGGGGTGGTCGGTGGTCGGTGGTCGGTGGTTCGGTGGATCTCAGGCTGGGCACCCTTCTATATGGTAGAAATCAGATTGATAATCATACCAAGATAGAGAGAATTGAGCTAATCATAAAACTAAATCCAGAGATAGTTCGTAGGGGAGAAATACAATTTAAACCGGGTCGAAATTGAAGGTAAATTTGAAGAGTTACCAAATAAAGAATTTTTGGTCCTCTATTGATCTGACAATCTCAGTAATGAAAAAGTCTCTTTACACTATAATCCAATACACTTGCAGATTATAATGATATGACATTATTCTCCCATCTCTCCCTACTTCCTCGTGGATTGCCTGTCAACGCATTGGGAAGAAGGTGAGCCACACCGAGACAATAGCCTCGACAATAGCCTCGACAATATAAACATAGTACAACAATTGATTGAACTACACCTGGTAAGACCAATAATTAGTATAGCGGATGGAAAATAGAACTCAGCTCTTGTGGGAAAATCGTGGAACTCGTACGTAACCAGAAAAGGACCTCGAGAAAGTTTGACATACTTGAATTGGATAAAGTACGTCGAGTTAGCTCTCTCCAAATAACTGCAGAAGGCCCAAGAAAAATTCCATCCAATCCTACAAGTCGTACAGACGGTTTGCTGTTATGTTGAAGAAATGGAAGTGGGAAGTAGAGAATGTCGGGTGGTTGCTGGTTTCGGTGGATCTATTAGATACTTACTTACACGAAACAATAAGATTGGAAAATGGGTCTTGTAATACCAGAAAGCGTGTAAGGTTGCGACTAACAAGACATTAGCCGTTCAACTAGAACCCTAGGATCCGTTCAATGTCCACCTGAAGATTACACCTTCCTCTTACTTCAGTTCGGGTAGGAAATTATTAATCACCAAGTATGGGTTCCTGACTCACGGGGCTTTGGACTTCCCCTGCAACTTGGGCCATTCCTTGTATATCATGGTTGAATAATAAATTTAAGGTCAAAGAAGGTCAAAGTCAAGATGTAAGTGTTCCTTTGCATACTTAAAGTCACTCCTCTCAACTCAATCTCCAATTTGACCGCGCGCATTTCTACAACCCAGATAAATATCTATGCTCCAGGTCGAGAAAAGAAGGCAAGTTATGTACCCATCATTTATGACATCTATTCACATCCAGGTAACAGATTTCGAAAACAACGGAGCCTCGAAAAACATAAACGTACAAAGATGTAAAACCAATAATTGTAACTTTAGCTACCTAAGACAAGATAAGAGACTCCGCCTCTTGAAACTTTCCCAAACCAACAACTAAAACCTTTTTGTATAACTTGGAAGTTGCCTTTCGGTTCCATTCACATGGTTGTAGGAAAGGGGATATTCAGAGTTCAGTAATCGATTGTTATGCTAAAGTGTAGCTAACCAACAGACTTGTATCCATAGCCTTCCCAGGTCACGTGAATAGAGTAGTATTAACACTACTTATGTAGTAACACTGGGGAAACTTTACAAAGTAGCCATCATAAATAAACATCCATCCATCCACCTATCGTCTAATTCCTTCCCATTTCCTCTTCATTTCTCTTCCTTCTTCTCTGGGAGTTCTGTTCGCGGAAAGGGGGGTTGATCTGGTAGGAGTGCTAGAAGTTCCTTCTCTTATGTTGAGAGATTCGGTAGGCCTCTCCAGGGACCTCTCATACATTGTATCCGGTGAGCGAAGTTCGCTAACAATGATCCTTTACACACTTCTTGAGGGACTTCTGAATCAGTCCAAGTATGTTCGTCCTCATCCTCTAGGCATTTGACAAGAGTTGTAACTACTTCTTTTCCTTGGTCTGCCTAAACTCCCTGTGACCGAAGTGTGGCTCGTAATCTAGCAACAACTCGATAATTGACAGCCTTGAATTCCTTCTCCTTCTATCTATTAAAATCCCCCTAAAAGTCGTATAACAATTCCCCATAAACATCAACCTAAACATCGACCTTATCCTCATATTGTTCTATGCGTTCGATAACAAACTAGGCGAGTTCTTTCGGGTTTCTTGAAAAGTGGCGCTGACTTTGTACGCTTCTTGTATGGCGCCATGTTTGTGATTGACCTAGCTGATCTGCTAGCGCGCGAGATCAAGAGGCAGCTCTTTGTATATGTGTTTGAGGCTCTGCGAATGCGGGGGAGGAGGCTCTTTGACAGAGTGAATTTAGCGTTCGTACAGTGGAAAAGGAATTCTGAATACCCCCCTTTCCTGGCACCATGTGGATGGAACCTAAAACCCACTTCCAAGTTATACCAACACTGACCGTTTTTAGTACAGATATGGTAGTAGGTGTATATGTAATTCTAATAAATCAATTGTTATGCTAAAGTGTAGCTAATCCACAGACTTATATTCACCCTAGGTACTTATGTAGTAAGAAACCCCCCCCCCGTCCATATTCAGTATCCCGCCTTTTTCTTCTTATTTTCTCACTCAAGTCTCGGAACGGCTTTCCATAAGGGACATTCCTTACCAACTTTCCTTCCGTCATTCCGTCATTCCGAAAATATCATTAAATATCATCAACTACACATCTCAACTTAAAAGCAAATCCCGAACTTAACCGGAAACTATAGAGTCAAACAGTCTTAAAAACTCACAACAACTCGACCCGAAAATAGCTTAAAAGGACTCCTACCCTACAGGAAACATAGATGAAGCCTAAAAAGCAGAGGAAAGGCAAACCTTCCCCTTCCCCTCTTCCCCCAGGCTCGAAGAATTGGAAAAGTTCAATTCCATCCTCACTATGCTACCCCGGCCGGACCTTACAGATCCCTGTCCCAGACCCAGTCACGGCATATGGCATATAGATGTACCCGGCAACAATGGCAGGTTCCTGTCCAAGTAGCACAAATGAGAAAAAAACGGAAAAAAAACCCCAAGATTGCAATACTCTCTTGAAACAGCTATTATATTTCATATCAAAACCCCCGCCCTCCGATGCAACTTCAGCTTGTGACAATATCCACATCCCTTTCACTCATCCTACGCAACCATCCCTGAAAATCACCAAAGTCCCCAGTCCTCCGCAATGTCCTGAATATGACCACTCCCATACCAACTCTTCATCAACTCTGGTAAATCACCCCTTCCTTCCTCCCAAAGACCCCGGATTGTCAAAGCGTCGAACTTTCCATCCATGAAAAGCAAAAGGCTCCAAAATGGTACTGTACTTAAGCTGCCGGTCCAAATAAACCATGCCCATAACCTTAGCAAGCTTCCGAATTGGCAATATTGGCCGACCCAGAGACCCTTCGATCGGGGCGACCACATATGCAGTCAGACGGCGTGGAAAGAAATATACCTTATGTCAGACAACGTTTCTGGCAGGGTGAAGGCGGGGTCGGTGGTATCTCGTAATCATACACACCTCCGTCGTACTCAAGCCAGACCGAAGGAGTGATAACGTTGATATTGAGAATAGAAACGATAGTCGAAGAACGAGTGATTCGCGTTGATTGAAATCGGCTGATCTATCGAAGCGAGTACTTGAGGTTGTAACCTTAAACTGAAGGTTGATTCGACGTCTCGTCATGTTTCACGTCCCTTTCGTTACCGAATTTGGTTGCCGTCTGATCGAACGCCATCTCCATCCATGCCTTCATGTCGCTTGGACCCCGTTTATTGCATTTTACCCAGGCGGTGATCAATAATGTCCACGCCCTCGCTGTCTTCTCTGATCACCTCTACCCCTTCCGCCACCAAAGCCACCACCTCCATGCCAACGGCCTCTACCGCGACCACCACCCCCTTCACCACCTCCAAACTTCTCACGTTCTCTCTCTTCTTCCCGTTCGGCATTCTCCCGCAATATCCTTTGTTCTTCGGCAATTTCCTCTGGGTCTCTTTCCACTCGCACAGTTGGTTTGGCCAAGTCTGTGGGCCATCGAGGGTGTGCTTTCTTGCAGTTCTTTCCATCTGGACAGAATCCAGCAAGATAGAACTCGCATAGAGTTTTGCGTACATGTTTCTTAGAGCAGATTGGTCCCAGAGGGCAGAATCCTTTGTCGTAGTGCGGACAAGGAGGAAGTTTGGAGGAGGGGTCAATGTGTAAGTAGAGGCATTCATCTGTAGTTGCCAGTCAGCATACAGTTTCTCGCTTTACGCCAGCGAAATTGTTCCTTACCTCCATTTGAACAGTATCCATTTCGCACAAAGAAATTGCACTCTGGCATCTTCCGCAGGTTGTACTCGTGTAGAAATTCGCAACTCTCCCCCTTCTTGCATAGACCCCTCAACCAATGCTTGCAGACCAGGTTATTGAAATTATTGTTGTTGTTTGCTGAGGTATGCCTGTCCGGACAGGCCGCGCCCAGAGGACAATGCCCTTGTAAGTAGGCTTTGCAGGTCGGTCTGTTGGGAGAGAGGCCATGGCGATAGGTTTCGAAGAGGAAAGGTGTAAAGGCGAAGGTGTATTGGGGAGCTTGATGCTCGAGGATTTGTCGTGAAAGGTCTTTGGGTCCTGGACCCTGGGAGAGAACGGCAGTCATGGCGCAGATGGCTCTCTGGGGAAGAATGTCTGATTTTGTCGTGGTGGACTCCTGTGCCGAATCAAGGTGCAAGGGATCTCTCAAGGTGTGATTGACCGAGTAACGACAATGCAGTGGTGCAGAGATGGCGACGAGATCTCTCTTACGAAGCTTATGCGGGGGAAAGGCGTAGAATGGATTGCTTCATGCGGGCGCACTTGCAACTATTCTGAACTCGGTCTAGAATCCTGACGCAGATGCCGAATGGTTGCAGAGGAGAGCAGAGCAGCAGCACACAAAGTGATGAGTGGTAGAAGTCGAGTCCGAAAGATGCAGACGATGGAATGAGGTGTTGCCGCGTTGCGAAGCAAGTCAGCTCGGTGTCAGCCCTCGGTCGACGCTGGAATATGGACCGGCAGGAGGAGGGGCAAGAGCGAAAGGAGCGTGACGAGACGAGGCGAAATGATATAGACCAGTTTTGGCTAAAGGGTAGAATGGAAGAAAGCGTCAGGAGGGGGTAGTCGGTAATCAGAGGGGGAGTCGAGGCCGTGGATAGATGGTGTTGTGAAGGCGTTGTTGTCGCTCTCCCTGCGAAAAATGAAGGAGCTTGAAGCTGGAGGTTGACGCGAAGATTATCCGGGATCACGTGCCTAGAGATAATCCGTTCTTCCGAAGGAGCTTTGGTGGGGGACAGTTCTTCCGTCGACGACTTCTCCATCATCCCCACCACCTTCACCCACGCAACCATTCAGGCTCTTTTTGCAACGGCAGCACACACTCTCTCCCACAATCTCCCACACCATACCACACCCACACGGAACTGCAACTGGGGTGGTATTTTCGGGAATCTAAACGTTGCCAATAAAAGGCATTCCTGCTCAACTCGGATTCCGAGAACATGGACGGAGTGCAGGGAAGAGCAACGCCCACCATGAGGATATTCGTTGTACCCTTGCCGTATATGCAAGAGCGGCTGGTACGGGGCTGATTGGCGTATACATTTTGAATGAGTACTGATCACGGATACATTACTATCGATATTGAGCACCTGGAAGCCACCAACCTGCAAGAAGAGTTGGATTGGGAGGGAGAATTGTAAGATACTAACTCGAACCTGGATTGGGTAGGTGTTTACTGTCATGTAGACGTGGTATTATCACATTATAACCTTGGCTAGGTACGCAGTATGACAGTGGGGTAAGGGGAGAGAGACATGGACATGGTGAAATAGCTGGACAGAAAGGTCACCGCTCCCTTTTGGGCCACATGGGTGAGGGGAAGATGGAATATATATCAGCTTTGATATCACCCTACCGTGCAGAGCGGTATTGCAGGTCAACTGAAAAGGTGGCTTGTCATCTGTCGAAGATCCCTTGGTGGGAGAAGAGAAAAGGGAAGCTTCTATTCCATCGCATCGAGTTACCATCGAAGCAGCAGCAGCACTCACACAGACACATCACACACACACCACACACACGCACGCACGCACGTACGCACGCACGCACACACACTTGCAATGTCCTCCACTGCCAGCCATGGCACCATGGCTCCGTGACACCGAGGAGTTCGCACGCAGGCTGGCAGATGGATCTCCTTCATCCTGCCAGCTGCAGTTGCAGTGCATCACAGCACAGCACAGCACCCGACATGACAGCAATGGGCCAGACGCCTCCACCAACCCTAATCTGCAATTGTTGCCCCTCTGGGACAGGAATACCACTAGAATAGCACTAGGTAGGTATTCCCTGGGCCAAAGGGGGAAAGGACCTTCTCGTTTGAAATGGCATCGCATCTCGATGATCGAATCTCCCCCAACCTGGAACCCCCGAGAAAGGCAGTAGACGACGACGCCGAATCAAAACAATATTTCCCTTGTGAGCTCTTCTTTCATTTTGAATCTTTCTCCAGCACCATCGACCTGCCTCGACCTGAGTCCTCGTTAGGAAAAAGGGATGAGCGATTCGATGCAAGTCACCCGAGGAGCAATTGGAATTCTGCACTGCACGTCAATGACCTGCTGCTTGAGCACCTCGAGGTCATCTTGGCCATTCGTTGCGGTGAGGGAAGTTCACTTACCTTTGTGCGTTTTTTGGTCAAATTTACCCCTCCAAGAAATGACCCCTCATGACGAAGATCCGATCCATGAGCTGCTGCCCTGGCCTGGCTGGACCCATCGTCGGTTCCACCAACACGAAGGAGGGGAAGCACCTGCAATGAGGTAGTTGACCTTTGAACAGACTAGTCGACCAGTAGACCCAGTATATATCTAGGATAGGGCAAGGTAGGGCAGGGTAGGGTAGGGCAGTTCAAAGACCAAGATGACCTAACAACCTTAAGTGCCAGATGGTGTTGGCGATGGCCCATGGCTGGCGTTCCCGCTTGCTCACGATCCCCACTCTAGTCGATGGGGGATATCCCTGTTCAATATCACTCGGCTGCCAGCTGTCATTACCCTGGTCACTCTGGTCACTCCCCTGGTAGTCGCAGTAGCGGCAGCGGTAGCGGCAGCAGTGGAGTAGCGTAGCGTAGCCTCGCCTCACCATTTCACCTCAGTCATGATGCTGAAATTGGTTCACGATGCGCCTCAACACCATACTCCAATGGTGATGATGGTGGTGGTGGTGGTGGTGGTAGTGGTGGCTTTTGGCGGTTTAATGAAGACCGAGTGCTTCAAATCGTACGGATGACGCTGAGCTGGCAGCACCCGATAAATACCTTCTCACCTTCACGTCGGGCCGGAATACATGGGCTACGAGTCAGCGCTACACGGACACGGCATTTCCAGAAGTCGGATATCAATTCCCTGCCAGCCAGTACCAGTACCAACCACTCGTGCTCCGAGATATGTACGATGAAATTAGTAAGGAAGGAGTAGTGAGGTAGTAAGTGGCATATGAACCCAACGGTAATATGTGGAATATGTGGAATATGCGGGCGTGGGCGTGCACATCGCATCCTTCAGAAAATAAAAAGCCTTCTCCCCCTTTCTCCCTTTCTCCCCATATCGATTTTAGCCGACAAAGCACCGCTTGACTAGACTGACTGAGTGCTGGTATTGGACTGGACTGCATGATTCAATGCTCAATCCATACCTTTGCGTCTCTGGATTGGCCTTCCTCTCCTCCTTTCCTCCTCTCCTCTCTCCTCTTCCCACAGGAGAATCTCCGAAGACGCTGATGTTATCGACGCCACTCCCTTGTCTCTCTCTCTCTCTCTCTACTCCACTTAGTCCGCAGTTAATCCTCGTCTTGCAGCTTGAGATGGGAATGAGTTTTCCATCTTCGCAGCCACTGGATGGGAGAGAGCACCGTTTTCGGCATCACTCATAGCCAAGAACGAAGCCTTGTTTATGTCCGTGGCCCATCCCATCGTTAGGTTGGATCTGAGATTTTTAGATCTGCTAGTGACTGGACCCAGCATGATTATCTATATGCAGCTCAGGAGAATCAGGTAGGGTTCAATACCGTCTTCCTAACTCTCCTCTCTCATTTTAGTCACCATCCCATACCCAGTATTACCTACCTTCTTCTACTCCACACACACACTAGAAGCCATAGCATAAGTCCGTCACTCAAGCCAATCGCCACGTTCATACTTTCACATCCTCGCAACGATCGACCAACTGCCCTGTCACCGTGAGCTTGTGAAGTGGATCATCCATCTGAGAATATTAGACTTACGTGCCCTCTCTCGTTGATATATAAGCTCTCGGCACTGCTCCTTGATCAACCCTTCCCTCGGTCCCATCTTGTCCTCAGTCTTCTCCGGTGAAATACTCTTTTCGGTCGACTGCATTCAGCCCCACGGGAGAATCAACATCCTGTCCCTACCTACCTGGTCTTGCCCACACCAAAGAACGTGGCTCTGAGGTCCACACACACACATACAATCAAACATACCTACAACACGAGCCGGCTTCCGAAAGAGGAAACATCAACCGGTCTTGAAAGACATCACTTCACCTTCCTTCTCACCTAGATTTATCTATCACCTGGCTAGCCAGACTACATCTGCAGCCAACAAGAGGTTACGTTGGGATATCAACTCGGGCCATTACACAAAATGAATTACTACGGTCCCGTCCCTCCACCGATCCCATACGGTACAAGACCCGACCTCCGAAGGCCATCACAACCGTCTTTAGATGCTAGCGTTTTGAGTCTTACTAGAAAGAATGCCGTCTACTATCCCAACTATCGAGTCTATCGTGGGGAAACACCGGCAACACTGAACTACAATTGTATCAACCATGTCTTTTACGCTTTTGCACAAGTGTCCCCTGATGGCATCGTTTCTGTAAGTTTCTCCATTACTTGCTATATTTGACAAGAACGAAATTGATGATGACTAGTTGAGTGATGAATGGGCTGATGCACAAATGCCAGTAGACGGAGCGACCGGATGCATCCAATCTTTCATGCGATTAAAACAACAACACGAATATCTCAAGGTTATTCTTTCCATTGGCGGGGGAGCAGCAAGTCAAAACTTCGCGAGGGTAGCATCCCATGCTTCAACTAGAGACACCTTTGGTCGTTCTGCTAAAGCCTTAGTGGAAGCATCCGGATTCGACGGCATCGATAGTAAGTGACACCTCAACCCCCCTACCTTTCCATCTAACAAATCATGCAGTCGACTGGGAACACCCTGCAGACCAACTAGAAGGGCAAAACTTCCTCTCCCTCCTCGCAGCCATCAGAATCTACCTCCCAGACAGCCGATACCTCCTCACAGCCGCCCTCCCCGCCGGCCAATGGGCCCTTCAAAACATCAACCTCTACAAGGCCCAAGACTACCTCGACCTCATCAACCTCATGGCCTACGACTTCACTGGTTCCTGGTCCCAGAAAACGGGACACCACGCGCAACTCTACCCGGGATCCCCAGGGGAACCATCGAGCGCTGCAGCCGTGGACTACGTGATTTCCCAAGGCTTTCCCGCGGCCAAGATCCTGTTGGGTATTCCGGTTTATGGGAGGAGCTTCCTGGGGACGAGTGGACCGGGTCATTCGTTTACCGGGCATGGAGGTGAGGAGGGGACGTTTGAGTATAAGCACTTGCCGTGTATTGGGACGGACGAGATTGTCAATACGAGGGTTGTTGGGGCCTTTTGTCATGGAGGGGATGGGGAGGGGGGATGGGTTACATATGATAATCCGGAGACGGTGAAGATTAAGGCGGGATTTTGTAATGAGAGGGGGTTGGGGGTATGTTTTTTCCCTTTTATTTTTCTTTTCCTTTTCCTTTCTTTCCCCGCTTTACCTCGATTATACTTCTTTCCCTTCTTTCCCCTCTTTTCCTTTTTCCCAAAATTCAAACATCTCCCGTACCGCAAGAGCAAGAGCAAGAGCAAGAGCAGGAGCAGGAGCACTATCAACTACTAACCCACAATTCCCAGGGCCTCTTCTACTGGACCGGAACAGCAGACGTCGAAAGTGGACCACGAAGTCTCATCTCAGCGGGATTCAAAGCCCTCCACAACTCTTAAAAGTTACGAGAGACCCCTTTTCACCAAAAGATTTACGCGAGCGCGAGCGAGGGAAGGGGAATAAAAAATTCCGAAACGACTTTCTTTTTTTTTGTTTGGACGGACGGGGGTTCTCTTTCTTTTAACTTTGTATTTTTATGAATTGAGACGACTCACGATAGACATGGGAAGCGAGCATAGCATAGCATAGCGTAGCATAGCATGGCATGGCATGACATAGACCGGGAGGGGGGGGGCGGAATAATTGCATTTTGCATTGTTTTGCATTTTAATACACATTTCTTTTGTTTTAGTATTTTGTTAGTTGTGCTTACATTTTCAGGGATGTTTAGTGGTTATGATTTTCTTTGGGATGAGCTTTTTTTTTTGAGAGAGAGAGATCGACGAGGTAAGGTTATTTGCCGGGATTTAACGAGTGAATGAGTGAGTGAATAGTTGGAAAGAAGAAAAGAGGATATAAACTTTGAATGATGATTTATCTTACCTTTTCCCCCTCCCCCCCCTTCTTTATTCCCTGCTCCGTCTAATATTTCTTCTTTCTTTCTTTCTTTCTTTTTTTTCTTGCTGTTTATTTCGGCTTTAATTGAGAGTTGGAGGTAGATTTGAGGGATGAGTCTCTTTTTGAAATGGATGGCGATTGAAGTATCGTTTATTTTTCATGGCGGGCGGTGGAGGGTTCTTACTGGTGGTATATAGTAATTGTCCTTTTTGTATTTCCTTATCTTCCCTCCCCTTTTTTTTTCTTGCGGGTTTTGGAGTTGGGAAGTGGGAGTTTTGGTGTGGGATTTTTCGGGATTTTTCTTTTTTTGTTTTCCTTTGTTTTCCTTTTTTGTTTTCCTTTTTTTTCCTGTGATATTATATATGTATGTTACTACCTTTTTTTGGGTGAGGTGAGGTGCGGATAGGATAGGATGATGAGTCGGGTTTTGAAGTAGAGAATGGTGGGGTATGGTATGGAGAGATGTATGGTAAGGTAGTTTTTTTGGGGGGGTGGATGGGATGGGATGGTGAGAGTATGTGGTTTAGGGGGATTGAGGGTGTTTTGGTGAGTGGTTCTTAAGGAGGCAGTGGACGTTGATGTTGTATTTTTCCACTCTTGTGACTTATTTTCCTTGTTTGGAGGTTGTAATTTTACAGAGGGATAGGTATTTTTGATTTCGAAATTCGTACCATCTTTTTTCGGTTGTGTTTTTTTTGTGCCTTTTCCTACGGGCTTTACACGATGCATGGCATATCTTCATGTCTCAAACCCAGCTGCAAGATCAAGTCACCAGATTTGTGGAGGGGGGGTTTCTCTCAAGGTCTTAGTCTTTCCCCGCGTTGTATGTAACCTAACCTGGAGTTTACCAAGATGCCAGTTACTGTAAGTAGTAACATGATGGACTCATGCTTACACCCTCCTCTTAAATCTCATGTACCTGGTGCGACGATACACGGGATCTTTTTGGTGTTGTGGTGGTAGCAGTGTGTCTAGAAATAAGGAGGGAGAGATATCCACGTGATCGGGTGATGAAATTTGATAAACTGACCTGGAATGCTGCTAGAGAGTGTTGAAATGAGGGGAAGTGGGGTGTGATGTGACGTCACTTAGTTGTACAGGTGGTCACTTTCTCAGTTCCCCTTTTTAGGAGAAGAGACATTTTACCTTGATAGAATTTTTGAAGGAGAGGAGTTCGTGTTCATCCATAGAACGAGATGTCAGGAGAATATGCTTATTTCTAATTAAGGTTGTGCCACGATGCATCCAACCAGACGGGATACGAGTACCAGATCTCTTTGCCTGAGGAAAAAAGGAGGTACTCGACGAGGGAGAAAGTAGCTACTTTCTGATTGGTCGTTCTCATCGTATGTTTTTGTCTTTAACCTGGTTTAGTTTTTGGTGCCAAGTTCTTGAGAGTCGACCTAGGTTTCATTTTTTCTCACGACTTGCATCATTTATCTTTTCCTATTTGACCTCTCTTATTTTTATCACCAGATTGTCTGCAGTAATTTTGTTATTCAACCTTGTTTCCGTTGGAAGTTTACCTAGAAATTGTTTCACTCACGTAATCGGTCCTTCCCCACACTCTCAGTTTCCCCTTTCAGTACCTGACTGCTCTGCTGCGTGTAAGTCTGTGATCCATCAAGTCTCGTGAAAATTGCTGATGATATTTTTCAACAGCATTGCAATTCTTGAACCTGGTTTTGGGAAGAGTCAAGTAATCTATTTAAATTGCTTTTGGGATCGTGAAAGACGTTTTGTGTTGCTTGCTTTTTTCGGTACATGGACACATCTATACACTAGCTATACACCTGAAATTCACCCAGACTTCAAAATCGTACAACACACCTCACACACCCACTCATTATCACCGCCACAACCTTCCACCCTTATTTCCGTCTCAAAATGACAAACTCCACCCTCCAAATCGCGCTCAAAAACACCTCCACCGCTTCCCAAATCTACGCCTACATCACAGGTCTTTCTCTCGACCCAACGACACAAAATAAACGCTTCTTTCTCCAAGCAGATGGCCATTCCGCGTACTTCCCAGATTCTCCACCCAAGACTGGAGCAAGTCTAGCTGCGGATTGTGGCATTGCCATGGGGGGACCGGGAGCGAGCCGGACGGTTACTATTCCGAGACTGGCGGGTGGTAGGATTTATTTCTGTTATGGGGAACAGTTGACTTTTCTGCTTAATCCTGGGCCTGGGCTGGTGAGTTTGACTTCTTCTTCCAACAGAAGTTTTGCTTGACGTTGTGGTCTTCTATTGTTCTTGTACCTCCCCTTTCTGTCTTGGATTTCTCAAGTGTTCTGTTGATTTGGAACTTAAGAACCCCAAAAATATCATCTCTTAATCTTCTCAAGTACCAAAGCTAACTTAAACCAAAAACAGGTAGAACCATCCGTCTCCAACCCCTCGGACCTCAACTACTCCAAAAACTGGGGATTCTGTGAATTCACCTTCAACGAAGCGCAACTATTCGCCAACATCTCCTATGTTGATTTCGTATCCATCCCCATCTCCCTCTCACTCACCTCAACCAGCGGCTCCGTCCAATCCGTTCAAGGTCTTCCCTCGGACGGACTCACGAAAATAGCAAACGACCTCACCCAACAAGGTTCCGGCTGGCAAAACCTCATCGTCAAGAACAATTCCGGCAACATCCTCAGAGTCCTAAGTCCCAACACCGGTCACGTCATGAATCAAAGTCTTTTCGCGGGCTATTATGACGCCTACGTCAACGCAGTCTGGCAAAAATACAGTACCCAACCCTTGGTCATAGACACCCAAGCACAATGGGGTCTCCAATCCGGCGTCATCCAAGGTTCCCTCCTCACCTTCCCCGGCATCGGGACCTTCGCAAAGCCCTCCACGGCAGATATATTTTCCTGCTCCACTGGGCCTTTTGGTGGGTATCCTAGTAATACTATTGCTATGGGGGCACTGGGTGCGAGAATCGCGGCGGCCTTTAATAGGAGTACGCTTCTTATTGATGGCGTTGAGCCGAAGGGGGATGTGGGCATGTTCTATAGGACGGGGCCTACGAATCAGTTTGCGAGGGTGGTGCATGCTAATAGTCGTGATGGGAGGGGGTATGCGTTTCCGTATGATGATGTTGCGGCTTCTGGGCAGACGGGTGGTGATCAGGCGGGGACGGTGTTTGATGGGAGTCCGGCCCTTTGGACGATTAATGTTGGGGGCTTGAATTGAGGGTCAACTGAACTGGCTCCTCTTTTTTGGGGGTCCTGAGGAAGGCGTTTGAGGGGTCCGTTTAGATGGCGGGTTGACTTGTTGGGTGGTTTGGTGTTGACGATAGAAGTAATTCTTCCCGCGACTTCGCTTGGATCGGGGAGCTTGGGGGATTTCTTTCTTACTTTCGTTCTGGCTTGTGTAATGGAGGTAGCTACGGACGTATTTTAGCCAGGGAGTAGATTGTACATATGGGACGGTCGTTGTAATTAATAAATTGGAACCTTTTACAATGGATGGCTTGAATATTGTCGCTTCAGCAATTGCTGGGTAACTTACAGATAGCCCAGTGCTGCCTGGCAGAAATCTTAGACTGGACACAAATATGCAGACTAGGTACTAAATTGTCTTTAGAAAGAAGATAAAGACGAGTCAAGAAGGTACCTATGTAGTAAGCCGGACAACAGCGTGGACCAGACTGAACATTAAGGTTAGGGATATCAAAACAAAAACCGTAAGTAAGCTACTTGTCAAGCGATCTGGGAATGTCGATGAGAAGCAGGATGTTGTTTGTGGGTAAGCGATAAAGAAATGATGCGAGAGGCGCTTATCTAGTGAAATAAAAGAACGTAGGATGGTAAATTCTCGCTTGTCAAGTGAGCTGATAACCATGATAACTATGTGAGGTACTCGCAAGCTATTATTGGTTGAGTTATTCTAGAGGCAAATAAAAGGGGACGAAGGTAAACCACAAAACCATCTCTCTGCTAAGCTAGTGAGCTACCGGTATCGTACAGCTACCTACCTTACCCCTGCGATATAGGACCAGTGTTATTAGCAACTCAGTTCATTAGTAAAGTTCTACGAGCTAGTTAGTTATCTGTTTTTTTCTCCTTTATAAGAACTTGAAAAGAAGAATAAAGAGCTTTTGTGACTGCCAAAATGTCCGCTATCCCGTCTCGAGCCAGTCTTCCTAGTCGTGCCTACAATATGAGGCTGCAAATCGGCCACCCTTGTAGCCTGAACCTTGATCGTCATCAGGCTGCGCAAGCAAACAGCTTCACCTTCCAAGAGCTGTACCAATCACCAAGTTGAATCACAAAGCCAGATCCTCCCATCCCCTCCTCTACAATAACCCAGAGCTTTCTGCGACATCCAATCTCATCTCCCATCATTTCCACCCAACCAAATTTACCCTACAAAGTCGTCCCTTGCCAATCCGATTGATTTCAGCTTGCCCCGCGCCTCGCGAGTTGCGACCACCCTCTCATGGCTGAGATGGAGCACGACGACTTCGCCAACGTCTCCTGGCAGAATGATCCAAGCGGTCATGGGGAAGTAATTATAGGAAGCCCTGGATCGGGTCGTGAGACCGCACCTCTGGATCCTGCGAGTCATCGACGAGAAACTGGCCACGCGCAACTTGGGAATACTGCGGATGCGATGGATTTAGCAGGCGTGGGAGAAGCAACATTGGAATGCACAGTTACAGCTCCTATTAAAGAGAATGATGGAACGAAGGACGCATATGTTTCTTACTTGGTCACTACAAACGTTCGTACCCTTAACCCCCCCCCCCCCCCCCCCCCCCCCCCCCCCCCCCGGCCCCCCCCCGTGATAGTCTATCCTCTTCAGCATCCACCCACCTCGCTTTTCTGGACTTACCCAATTATCTCGTTGCAATTCCCTGGAAATATCACCCCGATGTTACAGAAACAACCAAATATCTTACTAACTGTCGCAGACAAATTTCCCTTCTTTCCAGAAACCAACAACCTCGGTTCGCAGACGATTCACGGACTTTGTCTTCTTGTACAAGTCACTGAGTAAGGAATACCCAGCACAAGCGGTTCCGCCTCTCCCAGACAAGCATGCTTTGGAATATATACGAGGCGACCGATTTGGACCCGACTTCACATCCAGACGGGCGAATTCTCTCCATCGATTTCTCGCGCGCCTCTCACTTCATCCTATCCTCAGAAGAAGTACACTCCTGATAATCTTCCTTGAGAGTGTCGACTGGAACGCTACAATGAAAACTCGCCCACAGCGAGGATCATCAGCTTCCGAACAAGGTGCCGCAGGGGTGTTTGATAACTTGACCGACACATTCATAAATGCCTTTACCAAGGTCCATAAGCCAGACAGACGTTTCATTGAGGTTCGGGAGAAGTCTGACAAACTAGATGAAGATCTTGGCCATGTTGAGAAGATTGTCGCTCGAGTGGCTCGGCGGGAAGGTGATTTGGAAACAGATTACAAAGATTTGGCAGAGATGTTCCAAAGATTGGTTATGTTGGAGCCGGGAGTTGAGAGTTCCGTGCATGCATTTGCTGCCAGTGTAGAAGACACGTCTGCGGGGATGAGAAAGCTCAAGGAGCAGACGGATCAAGACTACTTGGGTCACTTGCGGGATATGCAGGCATACAGTACTACAGTCAAGAGTCTTTTGAAAGCCCGGGAACAAAAGCAACTTGATTTTGAACAGCTGACCGAGTATCTTACGAAATCAACAACCGATCGAGACATATTAGCCTCTCCTGGCGGAGCCCATACAGGCACAGCCGGATTCTTTCGAAGCAAAATCGAGGATGTACGTGGGGTAGACCATGAACAGTCCCGCCGAGAACGATTACGGAAGCTGGAACTTCGGATAGAGGAACTCACACGTGGGGTTGAGGAGACGAAGAAACTTACGGAGGCTTTTGACGAGGCGGTGGTTAGCGAGGTGGAGATTTTTGAGAGGATCAAGAGGATTGAATTCAAGACGCAATTTGGAGGACTCGCGGATGCACATGTTGAGTTTTACGGAAATACGATTGACGTTTGGGAGAGGTACATTAAGGATATGGAGAACCTAGGAGCACCGATTGCGTAGTGCTGGACTGGGCTGGACTGGTCCTTGGGGTGGAACGCTTTGTATGTTCATATGTGGAAATGATAATCCCTGACCGCGGCGTTCGGTTGCTAGATACTACAAGTAATGGGATTTTTACCACCGTTTTAATACTCTGGATGATATTCTTTTTCAAACATCAGTATCCCCTTGCTTGTCCACTTCTTCGGCTGAGCTTTCCGATAGAACAGGTCATGCTTCTCGCGTAGTTCTAATTTCACAGAATAGTGGTTACTAATAATGGAAGGGTACCGGGCATGTCTTGGGAAGCTGAGCCTAACCAACACAAATGGAGAACGATGATGTGCTCAACGCTCAACGCCATTTCCGGAGCGTACCTTGGTGGCGCACAGAAAAAGCAAATCTCACGATGAGGTGTACCAGACTACCAGTATTGTGTAACACGAATTCTAGGTGCACCTAAATAGCTCTCAGGAATACAAATGTCACTGATACAGAAATAAACGGCGGATTACTCAAAATAAACCATGTGGAAACTTATACCCAAATACTCGAGTATGTACAAGTAATTTTTGCTTACATAGCGCAAGGCTGAGTTGGGCCAGAACCTTCCGGGTTTGGAATCAACTGGGAACTGCCCCTGGTGACAATTTTGGCGGGGTCTCTGCTGCACCGAGGCGACACTTCAAAAACACAACCCTCCTAGCCTCGATCGACCCTTAGAAATCAACCACCTCACCCGCACAGATTCTCCTTCCCTTCTCGGGATCTCACTCGGTCATCGACAATCACTCACCTTCTCCTCTGTACCACTCGTCACTCATACATAAAAACACAACACCGCGAACCCACCGTCCCTCTCCCTTTCGAAAAACAAACCCCCATTCCTCGATCCAAGCACCCACAGCCAAACTGTTTTCCTCAGCCTTTACTCGTCGCACTTTACGATCAGGATTCTCTGGACTGGGAATTGTTGCCGTCTCTGGATTTCAGCAGCAGACGAAGGCGACCCCCCAGAGTAACGTGGGTGTGAAGGGTCTTTCGACAATTATCACGGGGAAGAACGAAAGGAAGATGCATAGTAAGGTGGTCATTATTGGCTCGGGGCCGGCGGCGCATACGGCTGCGGTTTATTTGGCTAGAGCCGAGTTGAAGCGTGAGTTTCTCAATATGTGGTGTAGTGGAATTGGGGCATTGGGCTGATAGAATTGTTGTACAGCTGTTCTGTATGAGGGTTTCCTTGCTAATGGTATTGCGGCCGGAGGTCAATTAACTACCACCACCGATGTTGAGAATTACCCTGGATTCCCAGATGGGATTGGTGGAAGTGAATTGATGGTTAGTCTTGCTAGCCCTCGAGAAAAATGAAGACTCGAAACTAATACTCAACCGTCAGGATGCCATGCGTAAACAATCCGAACGCTTCGGCACCGAAATCATCACCGAAACCGTAGCCAAAGTCGACTTCTCCCAACGCCCTTTCAAATACTGGAACGAGTACGCGGAAGACAAAGAGCCAAACACCGCAGATGCGATCATCATTGCAACCGGTGCCTCAGCCCGACGATTAGGTCTCGCAGGAGAAGATAAATACTGGCAAAATGGTATTTCAGCCTGCGCAGTCTGCGACGGCGCCGTCCCAATCTTCAGAAACAAACCCCTCGTGGTCATTGGAGGCGGTGATTCCGCGGCCGAAGAAGCCATGTTCCTCACCAAGTACGGATCTTCAGTCGATGTGCTTGTGCGAAAAGATGTCCTTAGGGCATCAAGTATTATGGCCAAGCGATTACTTGCGAACAAGAAGGTTAATGTGCGATTCAACACGGTTGGACAGGAAGTGAAGGGTGACGATAAGGGATTGATGAGCCATATGGTGATTAAGAATGTAAAGACTGGGGAGGAGGAGACTATCGTTGCCAATGGACTTTTCTACGCTGTGGGACATGATCCTGCCACTTCGTTGGTGAAGGGTCAGGTTGATACGGATGAGGAGGGGTACATTGTTACGAAGCCAGGCACGAGTTATACTAATATTGAGGGTGTTTTCGCTGCTGGTGATGTGCAGGATAAGAGGTATAGACAGGCTATTACTTCTGCTGGTATGCTATCCTTCTCTCCCTTCCCCCTTTTCTGTCTTATCAGAAACTAACTATCTCATAGGATCGGGATGCATAGCAGCACTCGAAGCAGAGAAGTTTTTGTCCGAACAAGAGGATGAGACGAATCCTTTAGAGGAAGTGACTGCCGAGAAGGGAAGCAGTGTTGTCGTCCCAGAATACAAGTCCAACCCTCTTTTATGAATCGCAGCCCTCAAGATCCCAGTGGCCGTCCACGTGGTTCTTGGGGCCACCCTGGTTGTTTGGAAATGGGATGCGATTAAAGGGGTAATCGAGATTTTAAAGGGATAAAGGGTGGTGGGCATACATTAGATAGATAGTGAGCGGAGTTTTTAGAGAATTGAAATTTTTTTCGAGGTTCGAATTTTGTTTAAATGGCTTTTTATGTGAGATTTCCTGGTTCTATGTTGGAATTTGACAGCCATTTTCACACTTCCTTTGTTTCCATGTGGCTTTTCTTTGCTTTGTATTCTTGAAAAACACATTGGTTGGATCTGCTATTCTTGGGGGAGAGTCTGGAATGGTGTCCTCCCTTTCCGACCCCATCGTTAGTGGAATGTTGGTCATTGCGTGGTGCCCAGTTTTCGAGAGCAACAATTGGAGCCTTGGAGGGTTAAATGAAATTATGAGAAAATTTTGTTGTTACAGGAGGATAAGTTTGGGAAATGATAAGGAGTGGAGGTGGGGGGGGGGGAAAGGCGATAGGGTTATTATGGTGTTGTGTGATGGATTTAGAGCGGGAGGATGCTCTGGATAGGAGGTGTGATATATGTGGCGCTCTGGGTGGATTATATGAAGAGCTGGGCTTTTCTTGTTAAGAATCTCGCGGTTGAGGTGTTTGAAAAGGGGAGGAGGATGCAGAATTAAATTATTAAGGTGGAATATGAGAGCTTTCAGGGTATGATCAAATATGTTGAAAGGAGTGAGATGTAAATGTGGGTGGAGAGGAGAAGTGATGGCCTAATCTCGAAATTACCAATTACTAAAGTCCCTACCTACGAGGATACCTGGGGAGTTGCGGGTCAACTGTACTATCAAATGAGTATCAAGTCATTAGAGGCACCAGTATTAACTAACGGATAAGCCAAAAGAAGCAAATGTCAAGCCCAGTATCGAGTAAGCTAGAAGTCCCCTCTCCGTGCTAGCACTAATTTTAATCGGTAATCCGCATCACAAGAACGATGCTGAAAAATAAACACTCTTTCCCATGAGATGGAGCATCATTGGGATTGGTTTGTTTTGAACTTAAATATAGATAGTAGAAACATTCACATCAAAAATCAAGAGCGGCCTCTTGGTCTAGTGGTATGATTCACGCTTTGGGTTCATCTCTTCGAGATGATAAGATGTGTGAGGTCTCCGGTTCGATCCCGGAAGGGGCCCTACTTTTTTAGCCATTTTTATTTAATGTCTTTGTGCTTGCTCATTCATTTTTGTAGTTTATAGGTTGTGTTGTTGTAGAATTTTAGGAAATTTCTTAGCGAGGCTAAAAATAGAATTGGTTGTGCGGTGAAAAAAAAAAGCTCGAATTACTTTACCCCATCTTAGTAATAATTGTAGTAATTATTTTATATAGAACATGAATAGAATAATAACTACTATATAAATAATTCTTGTAGGCAGTGAGAGCAGTGATATTTGACATACTTGATAGTAATAATATTTTATATAAGCGTTAACTCTACTACTAAGCGTACGTACTACTTAAAGGACCACTATTTTAAGAACTAAGAATAAGCAGGTAAAAACACCCATGTTTTAATGCTCTCAGAAATTATATTCTAAATAATGATTTGTCCTTTCCTTTTATTTGTTGGATATGCTTGTAGAAGAATTTTAAAAATTATAGTCAATCGATCGTCTATTCTGTGGTACACCACTCTTGGAGTTTCTTCTAGGAAAATGAGTGTTCGTTAAAGGAGAAGAACTTCACGTCACATGAACAAGTGTTAACGGTAATGAACGCGAATTGTCCTTGAGGTAGTCGATGGTCGTGAATAAGCTAATCTTCGGCTCCTATAAAACTTATTAGTGCTAGACGCTTCTAACAAAAGGTCCGAGGAGAGTGATAACAAACGTTCTTGTCCCCTTTGATGATTCACAACTATATAAGTGATAGTAAAAACACTTTAGGCGATAAGCTTACAAGAGAGTTCAATCAACATGGGCTGTCGTGGTAAAAAACAAATCTCTGACAAAGATAATACAACAGAAGGAGCAAGAAGATTGAGTTGGCTCGTAGTACGCTATGTAAGCATTTCGACGTGTATCAACAAAACCCCCGACCAAGTAACACAGCCCTTGGAAAAAGATACGATAGTCAGCAGCAGAAACGCCTAATCTTCTTACCTCTTTACTTTATGTAGTCCCTTGATTAATTTACGCAAGTGATTAAATATAAAGTATAATAAAGAAAGCTTGACGTTTTGAAATACCTAGAACAATCTAACTAGCCATTCCTTTCCCCCTCCCCTTTAAGCTCCTTACTTTACCATTAAGTGTTACCCGGCAATGTTCTTTGAATTTGTTTGGAGTGGTAGCTCATGCCTTTTTCTTGCACTGACAAATTCGTAGGCGGATCAAAGAATTTTCTTAGTTAGCGACTTAGCTTTTAATCGGTGTTTATAACATTCTTGAGAATGGTAATCTTTCAGAGCAAAGTGTTTTGGAAATTTCCTCCCACAAAAACTATATATCGTAGCTTGACTTTCGAGTCAAGAAGCTTTTGGTAGGTGCGGCGCTGTAAGAAAACAGCAAGTCTTTTCTATTTCCTTAACGCGCGTTGCAACTACAAACAAAACTGGAGCTCAGCCCAGCAGTTGCAGCTGGCCCCTTCTCTAAATTATTTGTAGATAGAGAGCTGGAACTCCTGGATGGTAGAAGTGTAAGCACCGAGGGTAGTAGAGTAGACCAGAGTCCCTCGCTCTCTGCTTATCGAAACAGGCACAGAAGTAGGACTAGAATGAAGGAGAGCTAACAAGGGGAGATTGGCGCTTGGAATTCGCGACTATTACCCTACTTTCTTCGTGTGACGTTTCTTCGAAGGAAATGCGCCCCCGCCTCAAGCGAGGCGCGATTCACTTCTATTTATTCACTCCATTTCTTATTACACTGTCAGACAAGTACGCGTGGGCGGGGAGAAAAGTGTGGGAGTTGAGCGTGGAAATCGAAATAGAGGACTATTGGTACATTGGTGTTCTATCCACAGGTGAACTATACTTTGCCAATTGTTTTCTGCGCTAGCAGCCAAGTTAGCGGGGCTTCCCTAGACCACGCTAGGCGCGCCTCTCGGCACCCTTTTAACGCAACACCATTTTTACAGCAGAGGTTTCAGATCATCCATTTGCAGCCTTGTCAGTCCTGCATAGGGTCATCTTGAAAGGTTAACTGACAGTGCTTTGCTTTCCTACCCACAGCAACATCAACACTTGATCTCCTCAAAACCACCACCCACTCTGCAACTAAACCTCAAGTCGCTAGTTCGCCTTCGTCATCAAGTTAAGAAGAAGTCTGTAAGTCATTTCTTTTATCAAGACCATGAGTAACAGTGAGTTATTCTTGAATAGATCCTGAAAGCGGCATCGAATATGAAGTTTCTGCCGAGGCTGCGACCAGGTATTAGCAGTGCCTCTGGCTCTGTCTTCTGCCCACAACTATCCCACTCATCAAGAATATCACAGCTGATAACCCAAACTTATCGCCTAGACCACGCGGCGATACCGCCTCAATAAGGTTACCTCGAGAGAGACTTGAGAGTCCTGCCTTGGGTACCCTTTTTGCTTCACCAATCCCGCCACTTGCCCAAGATAATTCGTTTCTGATCTTGCGAATTCAGACCGACCCTTAGTTAGAAGCATCATAAAATCATATTCGAGTCCGAAATTCACTTGTCAAAGGGCAAAATGCCTTCCGCCAACCAGAGAAGCCGATCTCTCGAGTATTTTCAGCTTGTGGTCAAGATTGAGAATGTTCAGTATGGAAAGCAAATTTACGAAGAGCTAGCTCTGAAGCTGCCCAAGTTAGTCAACAACTGTGCCATCACACAAAAGATCAGCTCAGTCGTTGTCAAAGTTCGCACCGAGGTAGAACGGGGGTTCTCTGAGAGTTATCTGCATGGAAGGCAGATTTCGCTGTTGAACAAAGAATATCGTCTGGTAGTTGAACCATTTGAACCTGGACCCAGTGGGATGGAGAGATTTGTTCATGAATTTGAGGATACGTCTGAGGGTGATTCCGAAGACAGTTCCTATACAGATTCTGAGCCTGATTCCGAGACCGATTCTGAGGGAAGAGATGAAGAAGACATTTCAGAAGACTCTGATGGAGGATCTGAAGAGCCAATGACACTTTTGGAAATACTGAAGGCTCATCGAAAGAAGTGCGTACTGGAATCAAGGTACAAGAGGGAGGACCAAAGCTGAAGTCTTCGACTTTCGTACGCCAAGGCTGGAAGAGCGTCGGAAGCTTAGAGAACAAACCTTGTGAAGGATTTCCCGATATCGCCATGTTCTGGTTTGTTTCCCTTGCCGACCTTATTTATAAACAGGGATTTGCTTAGGTGGCTGCTAACAGAGTGAGTGCATTTCTAGGATTCAATTAATTTTAAGAAAGCATAATCTAGAGAACCGGATATTTGCTTGAGCATACACGATATCGACGGCACGTTAAATGTCCGCTTAACGCCTACGGCTTCCAATACCACCCTAGGATATTTCAAATTTGAGCGCTACACAGTGAACTTCAATATCTGTGAAGAGACATCGCAATTTCATGATTTGACGAATGACCTACACCAGATGCTGCCTCTTCATGCTTGCTTGAAGCTCCACCGCAAGGGGTTTCCGGTTGCCTTCCTCACCCCTACCAAGAGACAAGAATTCAGCGAAAAGAAACTGTTCATCGGATATCACGAGTCAGTCAAGACAGTTCAACCATACACCAACATATTTTTGAAGGAGGGAAAATACAGTACATGTTACGCAACGCATATCAACATCGGAAAGAGATTCTCGGATCGGAGCTATACAAAAAGAGTCAGGGAATCTCAGAACAAGAGTTCCAAACCTGGTTCCTGGCCTTCATTCAACTTGCTCGCTCAAAGGATATCATGATCGTCACCATAGGCGAAGTACGTGCACGGTATCTTCCTGATGACGTTCCAAGATTCAATAACGAGGATGATGTCTTGTCCCGCGTGAACGGCGAGACACAGGGCAATGGATTCGGTTCATCCCAAAAAGAATTTCCCCCAAGGGGGTTTGCGATTCCGTTACGTCTCACACCATCGATCACTGGTAATGAAAAACACAGAGTCACGAACGAAGATGACCGTCAGCGGAACTTTCATGCCGATTCGCAGAACACTTTAGCTCAAGAACTTATCGATCGCATTCTGGAGATAAATCAAAAGGTGGTTAACCATGAGGCCACAATCCAACAACAACAAACAACTCTTGACGATCTTTCTGGTCAACTGCAAGACGAGAAACACATGTTTCGGCAAGCACAAGATGAATTGTTGAAGAATAGAGAAACTTTGACTCGCGTTTTGAGTCAATTGGACGTGGAGAAAAATATATCCCAAAAAGAGAGAGACGAGCAACAGCAGACCACTGCAGCAGAGCAGAAAGTAGAAGCGATCCAAACAGCAAACAAATTAACACTGGAACTGGTGACCAAGCAGGGAATTGAGCTGTCCCGTTTGGTAAGAAATCTTGAACAAAAAGAAGAATTACTACAGCGAGCAAAGGCGACGAGCCGTGGTTATCGATTTAATCAACAGTCAAGAGACCCAGAGTGCGAAGAGGAGTTGAAAGAAGCAAAGGAAAAGATCGCAAAGCAGCATGAACGAATCACAGAAATCCACGGATGGAATAACGGGCTGAAGACGCAATTGAAAAACTTGCAAGCGAATTATGACGATGCTTGCCAGAAACTCCGTAATGTTGGTCTACTTGGAGATATGCGAACAAAGCGAACCAAAGAGACTGAGGACCACGTGGATGAGACTTTGAAGAGGTTGAAAGTAGAAGAAGAGATGTAGTCGGAAGGTGTTTCTGGGGGGCTATGCTGTCACAATTCGTCGTGGTCAAAGTTTGTTTCACCTTGTTTGATTTTCTCATCCACACAATACCATGGAAACCAATACGCTGAAGATTAGATTGGCGTTAGAACAATACCTCTAATTGTGGGCTCCTGGGGAATTTCAACGAAGGTATGGGAAGGTTAGGCATCAACTTGCCATGTTCCTTGTATGAAACTTAGTAGAATTCGACACGCTATTTGCCATTGTTCTAGTTGCGGTGCTCTCAGTGACCTTCAGGGCCTACGTTTTTAAAAAAATCTCTGGTATCACTTTTGAGAGAGACTTGTAGAGGAGCGTCCAATCATCGAAGTCTCAATAAAAAAATGGGGTTTCGTTTTTTTGGTTATTTTGGCCACATGGGTGGGGGAATGGGAGTGGGCATGGTGATTTCCAGTGACACATATACTACCTAGTCTTCTCTTTCTTGCGTACTGTGGTCAAAAATCGCGCAGATGATACTTTGGAGAACTCGAGTAGTTTGGTTTTGAGAGACTAGGTTTTCCCAGGCAGGTAGTAAGATGAGATATTTACAATCCTTTGTCTTTTTTGTGTCCAAGTGTGAAAAGTTGAGAGTGCTTATTAGAAAGATTACAGGCGCAGAGAGTTTCAAACTAACTGGGGCAAAAATGAACTTTAACATCGGAATTCACAGCTTGCGCATGGTGTTCTGATTGGTCGCAATTCTAACAGCTAGTCCTCATAATTCGCAACTTGCGAAATACAAGAAATGAGCACGACTTGAACTCCGTCCTGAACTCGAGGATGGCATACATTTTTTAGATGGAGATCAACTTGAAATGCGAAGAAACGAAGGGTAAACAATTCTCACTAGATATATGAACTCTGAGAATTTCCATTGAAGACTTGAAAATAAAGGTCGTTGTCAAAAAGATCGAAGTCAAGCTCTGGAACACACTTCCGGTTCTTTGCAACCAGACGAGGTACCCGACACTCACCTCAACTGCCCGTGGGTTTTTGACATTTTTGCAAATGTTTTACACTAACACTATCGCGGTGGTGATTTTCCGGTAGCGGAGCTCCAGAAACCTCCCAAAATTCCAACACCAAGTAACAAATCCCACCCAAACACAGCTTACCAACAATCCAAATTTCAGGATCTCTAAGAACGATAAAGGGACACTATTAGATGCATACCTCCATTCGTCACCCTCGGTGCAGGAGCGCCTGGCTGTTGGCAGGAGGGAACCCACCATTCCAAAGTTGATAAAATTGAAGAAGAATACAGACGAGCTTCAAAGGACGATTGAGGGACCCTCCAAGCAGGTATAAGCGGTTGTGGGCCGGTGGCTGGGTGTAATTTTACAGAGGTCTGCAGCTTTGGACATTTGGGTACTAGATTGGACATCCCTCGAGAGTCAAAAATGATCATGCTAGGAATTAATCATAGTTATCGTGGAGTTTTATTTGAATTATTTCATTGACATACCTCCTTCTATTCAAAGATACGCTTCCACTTCTTTCTCTGTCCATTCCCAGAATTGTTTCGCTACCCCCGTCCCACTCTCATCAATACTTTTACATGATAACGAAATGTCAGCTCTAGGACTTTGCATCTTCCCCCAGGGTACAGCTAAGTTGTGGATTAGCACGGCAAGTGGTTTCCAAGACGGACCAATACTTACCAAAAGTACCATTGTGCTCCATCGTTATCTCAGGTGACAAACCACCATACAACTCAGTGTACGCCCCAAATACAGGTTCCTTCAGTACCCTACTAATGACCAACATCTGCCACCAGGGCATGCTCCTATACAAATCCGTCTTTAAATTTCCCGGGTCTAAGCTCTGTTTCAATTCGTTAGTATCTTACTTCTACACATTGTTTGCATGAAAAAACTCACTACACTGAGGATCCCCTCTCCCCCAAACCTTTTCGCATATTCCGAAGAGTGCAGGATATTCCCAGCCTTACTAACGCCGTATTTGTGCCACGGCCCCTTATCCTCCCTCTCATACCTCAAATTATCCATCTCCACCCCTCCCTGCGGACTACTCCTCTCCGCCGCACTCGAACTAACCCAAACAACCCTCACACTCCCCTTCTCAGCCGTCTTCGCAGTCTCAACAAGCAACGGCGTCAAAAACTTCGTAAACAAAAACGGCGCGACATTATTCGTCCCAATCTGCAACTCATACCCCTGCTTCGTCACACTTCCTTGTGGGGGAACCATGACGCCCGCATTGTTGAAAAGAACATCCAGTCTCTTTTCCTTTTTCAGAAACTCCTCCGCGGAACTCTTTATCGTTGTGAGATCACCGAGATCGAGTTTCAGGTATACCAGTTCGCCTTTGGAGTTTGGATGGGAGGATTTGAGGAAGCCCATTGCGTAGTATGCCTTTTCTGCCGAGCGGGCGGCGATGTATATTTTTGCATTTGCGCCATAGAGGATTTTCGCGAGCTCGAGACCTACTCCTGATGTTGATCCTGTTATGATGAAGACCTATTTTTAATCCATCATTAGCTTTTTGGGATTGATGTGATGGAATGGAAAGGTGTTTTGTATTTGTAGGGAGCTAGACATACCTTCCCCGTCTGATCGGGGGCATTTTCCTCTGTCAATGTCGGCGCGGATGGAGCTTGGCCCATTGTGGAGGATGGATTTAAGGAATAAGAATATGGATATATGGAAGGTGAAATACTAGTAGAAGGTTAGATGAAGAGGAGAGGATATCGCAGGACGTTGTTCCAGATCTCGATAAGATATGAAACTGTGCACGAAGGTGCCGTCATGGAGGCGTGTTTGGACTTGGAGGTGGGGGCGCCGAGGTATTGGCGGGGGTTTATATCCTTGTTTCTCGGGAAGATCCATCCCCAGACCCGGAAAATCCCCCAAAAATAGCTGGAGGAACGTTCAGATTGAGGGAAATGTGTAGTTATTTGCGAGCATGAAGTTATAGAAATTTGTTGACTTAGGAAAAGAGAACAAGTGACCAGGGGAGGTGGCATTCGAAGGCGTTCTAGTCAAAAACAAAGTTTACTACCATTATGCCTAAATTATTGTAAAAATATGTATTAATAGAGTGTATCTGAAGCAAAGCAGTACAATACAGTGCGAAGTGAAGTACAGAATCAATGTCACACAACCCTTTCGCTTAGCTCGCCATCGCTTGAAGTTGGAAATCCCCTTTTTGTTAACCTGCAGCCACTGAAGCACTTGGTCTATCCTACGCAAGCTGAATCTTACTAATGAGCTGTATGAATTCCCGTAGTATTATTTAGAATAAAAACTACCTGAAAACATCCAACACCGTTACACGAATCCGACCTTTTGGGTTGTGAAAGCTCAGTGGATTTTCTTCTTCGCTGGGACTTTCTCGAACTACACTGAAAGCGGACAAGGTCTCGTGGCTTGGTCGGCGATGCATGCAGGTGTAGTTGGGGAGTTTTATCACGAAATGGAATTTGTTCTATGTTTGTCGCATGAGTGAAAGTGATACTAGAAATCAGATATCTTGTGAGTGTACAATTCTTTATTGCAATTTTAAAGATCTTAGTACAAAAGAAGCAGCTGGTACATTTCTATTACTTGTTATAGCAAGACGCTTAGATTATGAAAGTAAAAAACAATCCGCAATCAATACTCTACCATATCCACCCTTTCTTCGACCCCGACCGTCTCGAGAACTCTGCGATTTTCATCATAGTTTCCATGAGAAGAGAAGTAGGGCGACGGGAATGATGGCAAAATTTTGGATAGATATGTTGTGAAAATGTAGATGCTAGGGACCTAGGAACGCTCTGAAGGCCTTTTGACGGCCTACTAGTCACGGATGGAGGGTATTTGCCACGTTGAAGGGGCATGAGTCTTTTAGAAGGAGAAAGTGGTATTGTTTTAATTTTCGTTTCATTAATGGAATGAAAAGGAGATTGGGTGACGTGAGAATGAAATGATAACTCAGTGGCATCAATCTTGACAAGAAGAGTTATGGATGCCCGTCATGTTTTGTATTCAGGAAATAATGCCCATTTTTCGCGGAATTTTCGAGTAGTAGCATTCTGTTACGTAGCGAGAAACTAGTCTGACCAAGTTGTCAAGACAGGAACTTCAAAAACCCATAAAAACCCACTGCTTAGAGAGGAAGGTAATAAAGCAAATAAAATAATCAGAGAAGTTGACTCCAGTCTCAGAAACTTTCTTGAATAGGTCGATGTCTTCACATGTTCAGGATTTACATCCCGTCCGGGAACATATTCACGAATTACTTTGAGAGAGCGATATCATTTTTAATAGATTTTGTACCACAGGGCTTATTACCACACCACTCCAATAAGTCGCAAACAACAGTAGTCCTATCAATGAACCACAAGGCCTATCCTCCATAAAATAAAAGTGGAAGTCAGGATTATGAGTCACTTATCTAAAAACTTGATGACTTGATTATAAACCCTTCCCAAGCACTCATCCAAAAAGCTTCAGCGGAAATACCTGACTCCCACCCACATGGCAGACTTCTTCAACTTCCCAAACCCGCTCCAAAAAGAATCCGCTGTTTGAACTCCCCAGAGATAAGTTCTAATGTGTGCCATTTTCGAGTCGCCTCCATGGATAAGAAACGTGAACAACATCCCTATTAATGCCCCCAAGACAAATGCCGTACATCTTATCATGAATAGATCTTTTCTTGGGGGAAGGTCTGGTGGATGTTCTGGGGGAGGGGTTTTGCGATTCCGAGATGGAGCATCTTGTCTTTTGGAATTGAAGAAATGACGGATTCGATTCATGAGTCTCATGGTAGGGTGAAAGATTTCGTGGTTGTGGAATGATGTAAAATGATGGAGAATGATTCTTGGCGCTTGTGGAAGTTGTAGATATTCTGCTCTTTTCAGAGGAGTCGACGTGAGCGTTGGAATTTTCGTGAAGAGGCTGGGAGGTGGGGGATTGTGACAAAGAATAGGCATATTATCTTTGTCTAATGGTTAGCTGGGAAAAGCTTTCCATATTGTATTGTTTATTGGTAAGACTCGGATGAGACGAACCTATTTTGAACCCGCTGTCGATTTGAGTTTGAGAATACTCCCACCTGTGTAAGAACAGAAGACGCTCATTAGTGACATAAAAATTTCACACCAGTTCTGTCCTTACGCATGAGTCCAAACTCGCTGTCTCTGAATCTGACGATCCAAAGGTAAGTACAAAGAGTGATACAAATAGGCGAGAACTTAGATAGACAGAAAACACTCGTAAGAATCCAAAACAGAAAATCTTTACTCTCAAAAACTTGGATATAGCGGGAAATGGACCTATTAGACACGGAATTCAGACACGAAAGGTGGGGTTGCGAGGAGAAATATAATTTCTTATACTGTGTCACCGTGAAATCAGACAAAGAAACAGATCGTGATTGGAATTACAGAGAGACTTTCCCCGTGGTTGAATTTTAAATCGTGTAGCGTGTTGACAGTAAAATATGCTATTGCTATTTGTTATTTGGGTCTGCATCTGATTCTCAATTTCATTTCCACTTCAGACCAAACTAGAGTTTCGTTCTCCCCTCTAGAAGACGTCCTTCAACGCCATCGTCTAAGATAATAAACTCCCGCCTCCCAAACAGCCTTTCCGAACCTCACAATTTTCTCCTTGAAAGTGCTGGTAACAAGCCCACAAAAAAGCCCTGCCGTGCAAGTGGGTCCAAGATTTGCGAGGACTGCAACGAGAAAAATAAAGCTGAAGACCCCGAAGAGCACTCCGACAGCGAACGCCAAGAGGAGTTCTTTTGCTTGGGCGTCGTCTTGTAGGACTGGGGTTTGGTGAGAAGGGTCGTCATGTTGCTCTCCGCGGCCGCAGAGATGGGTGATTTGACTCATGGTGGAATCGATCATTTTGTGGTTGTGTAAATTAATGATGGGATGTGTGGTCGTTGTTTGTGAGGATTGTGGCAGCCGTGTGAATTTTTCTAGACTGGACGGAAGGATAGAAGGTTCTTGAAGGTGCGGAAACTTTGCAAAATTGGCCTTCGCTCACTCACACATGTCCGGAACTCAACTCAGAATGGCTCACTCCAAAGAACCAAGTAACACTGTCTTTAGTGAGAAACAAAGGTAATTGTTGTTTTCAGATCCGAGGAGATCTGGGAAAGTGAGACTCGTAGGTGATGAAACGCTTTCAAGTGCGTCCGAATCTGGAAAAGAACACCAGAGACCGCGTTTTGGAGAATGGAACTGTCGCTCAAGTCACCCACTCACTACAAACTGTTCATGCTCAGTCCCCGTTGAGGAATATTTTCTCATATACGAGTCTAAACTCACTGCACATTGATAGGTGAGCACTTGACCTGGACATAGATTCGAATTCAGAATCAACGATGTGAATAGTCAGAATCCAAACAAAGCCTTTGATATTTCATGAGTCACGCTTAGCGGGTTGAGAACAGGCGAGAGAGAAAGTAGGACCTTCGAATTCTTCCCGAGATATACTGGTAGGCAAGGGCAAGCAGAGAGCAAAGCCTGAGATTTTACATGTGATACGAGAAGTGTGTTTCGTGAACATATATGCCCTGCATGAGCCTTTAGGCTTGGAACAGTGTATGACTTAGTCAAATCAAATCAATCAAATCAAATCGATCAAGTTTGTCAAAAGAATTAGAATTCTATATTTTGTAAATTTGAGAGTAAATCCATCCCCATTGGAATTCCTCAAGGCAGTTGACTACTGAGGGTATGGAGTAAAAGTTCTCGCTCTAACAATACTAAGCATTAAACAGGAAACGCAAAATCGCCCAAACGGTGCGAGGAGAGAAAAGCATTCCCAGTAAGTAGAGCGGACCCAGATAGTAGAGAATCGCTAGCAATAAAAGAATGTAAATAGGAACCATGGTCTCTGTTGTCGAGTCTGTGGCAGTTGTGTTTGGTGTTGATAAGTCAAACTTTATGCTCTTTGGCCTGGAGGAAATGTATGGAGAAGTGATACTTTCAAATATGTTGTGGTTGCTTGAAGAATTTCTATGAATGAACTCGGATAGGAACTGGCCTTATATCTGGAAGACTAAAATCCCGAGGAATATTCATGAAAGTGCTAGAGGCACGAAAGGATAACAGTTTCACAATTCCACTGGTCAGAAACCTGGTGAGGATAAATATTTCAAGACACTGGTCTCTGTTTCAATCTATATCTCACCACCTTCTTTTTGACGTTTGACCACGGTTGTCTCGACGAAAGCAGAAGGAGGTACTTGTAAAGGAAGAAAGTTGCCCGGGAAAATTTCGGTTCAACCCCTCCTGAACTTGGCGCATTTTGAGGTTATCCCCTGAAATTGGATTTCTCCGATTTCTCCCCCTTTTCTGCCCATTTCCCATCTCTTCGCCATGAAATCTTCACTCGACCGAACCCACTCGTACAACCCCTGACTGTTATGGAGTCAAGCTTTCCTGCTTTGAGACTTTCGTTCCCCATTCCCACGCATGTCATTTCCCCGCATTAACCTATAGCCTCCATTCGATGGCACGCGCCGAATATTACATTGCCCGTTGAATATCAACAGCGCCTTTGCGGCGCTTCAAAATGCCTTCCATTCCCTCCCCTTGTTCGACTTTCCTTTTCCTTGGTTGACTTGACTTCCCTCCAACTTGTTTGCCCTTTCGTCCTTTGCCCTGAAGAACGCGCCCTCGTCGTGCCCAAGAATAGCTATGCAACTCCCCGCTGGTGTCAACCGCAGATATGCCACCATCTCCATCACCATCCTCGCCCTCCTCTGGATATGGGTCGCATTCGATAGACCCTACACCCTCCCCTCGCACATTTCCTGGGACATGTACTCGAACCGTCCAACCGAGGCTCCTCTAATCGACGTCTTCGATTATCCTCCCGCGCGATCCGCCGCCTTTCAAGACGTTTGCGCCAACGCGACTTTCGACTCAAAAATAACCTTCGTATGCGATGACGCGGCTGGCGATGTAGCGGAAGTGCGCAACTCCATCTTGACTTGTGTGCGATTTGCTATGAAGGTCGGCGCGGATTTGGTGCTGCCTCGAATTATGATGCGCGGGGATTATGCGGGGGAGAAGGAGGGACAGGGAACGAGTTTGGATTATATGTTTGATATGGAATATTTCGTCAACTCCTTAGAGCACTTCTGTCCTGATATGACACTTCATGCGACGGCCGAGGAAGTGTCGAAAGAGGAAAAAGAGGGTGTTGCTGGATACTTTGCGCTCGTGCCGGAGAGTCTTGCTGTGAAAAGCCCCACGGGAGAATATTCAATTGAAGATTGGCATATCGCATTCAATGGTTGGGTCGTGAGCCAAACCAAACCTGGGCTGGATAAAATCGTTGTTGAAATTGCGAAGTCCTCGTTCGCATACCCAACGGGAAGCGGTGATGTCGAGTTCACCAATTCATTCGGAAGAATCCTCAAATTCGGCTACGACACTGGCACCATGGCCACTTCCACCCTCGCCAGATTCTCCAACATGTTCGACCACCCATTCGACATCACCTACCCAATAATCCCCGGCATCTTCCTCGGTGTTCACTTCAGCACCCTCAAAGACCCAGCAAAGATCTCCAAAATCGACCAAGTAGATTTCGAATACTCAACCCAATCCAAACTCTTCCTCGAACACGCCGTCGCTTCCAACTTCTCAACCATATACGCCTCATCCGACGAAGCATACAACCTCCCACAATTTTACAGCGACGCAGCGGCTTTGAACATATCCATAACCACCAAACTTGACCTCCTCAAAGGAAAAGACCGGGAAACATTGCTAGATTTTACTCCGGATCAGCAGATGATGGTGGATTATTTGGTGCATACTAAGGCTTCTGGGTTTGCGGGAGTGGGACACTCGGCTTTTGCGTGGAATATTGCGATGCAGAGACACAAACTTGCGGAGCAGCAGAGTTATGAGGGGGGAGCGGAGGTTTTTGTGGATGATTTGAGTTTGATTTTTGGGACGCCGGGAAGTCAACGGAGGTTTGCTGGTGGGATGTGGCCTTGAATCATATTCATGAGTCCATGAAAGAAAATAAAATCAAGTCGAGATGTTCAGCATGTCGCCACTGGGCAATTCGAGGGGGGTTGCTGAAACGCCCAACCAGATTCGCGCCGAGATGAAGAAGGAAGAAGGTGGCCGAGGAGCAAAATGGCATGCCATGTCTGCTAGGCGAGACTGGAAGAAGGAAGCGGGTGTGGAAACACCTGCTAATAGCCACCGTGGTTGCTGATTTGGGGGGTAAGTTTAGATGCATTATCAGAAGAACAAAATTGTGAAATATTCCGGCAAACAACTAGATATGCCACTCATCTATCACATTTTGTCCCCAAATCATCTGGGTCTGTTTATGAGTTCCTACAAGTATATATTAATTTGTCGCATAAAATATTGGTCCAAGTAGACGTGACTAAACCCACCTCTAGTTTGACAATAGAAAAACAAATTATTCAAAGGCGTCCCCGGGTGGACCATCAGTAACTCTCGATAGATCAGCAATTGTTAGGTCACCTACCAAATGTCCTCGAGAATTTCAGTGTTATTGGTAAGTGTACTCGGTAGTCAAGGAACATCTCAGTGCACTTCGCGAATAGCGACAATTGGTAGGTTACCTACAATAGACGAGGAAAACACCAGTGTGATTTGCGGGTTACCTGTAAACATCTGCTTATATGTTTTCGATCTTCTAGTAATAAAATGCTTATTCAACTCAGAGTTAATGGATAACTTACTCGCAACTTACTTGACTTCTCAACGCTCCTTTTACTTTTCCCGGGAGTATAGAGAAATATTTACGTTTCCTAGCTCTCGTGTACGTAGAGGAATATAAATCACAATTGATACCCCTCTTTTCTGTACTCTATTTACACCTGGCACTGGACTTTAAGCATTAATTATTATTATTATCTTGGTCCTTATAACTCTAAAGAGTAACCTCACAGGATAACATTCAAGTGTTGACGCCGTACTTTCTTCTTCAAAACAAATGTGACTCGGCTTAAAGATTCGAGAGGATCATAATTGTATCAACATTAAGAAGTCTTCCTTCCTTGATATTTGCGGGGGATTTGGTGAGAGGGAAGTGCCCCGTCAAAGTGATTTTGGGATGGGAGTTGCATGTGATTCTCAACCCCCTTTGTTTGGGTGTATCAGAGTGTTTTTGAAAGACGTGGTGGGAGGATAGTCGAATACAATTTAGGGTCTTCTTTGGAGTTTCATCTCAATACATCCACATCCCCAATAGACCAGGTTAGTACAGTATGTGGAGTCCTCGTTTGCATACAACAACAGTGCTCGATAGATGGCGGCTGTAAACGAGCAGGGACGAAATCACCTTTTTCGCGCGTCAATTCTAGACTCGTGGGTCAGAGGAGATTTGCTCATTCTATCACTCGATACTAGGAATTGGACTCAAATTAAGGAGGAAACAGATAATCTAACTACCCCTCCTAGAAAACAGCTATTCTTCCTAGTTTTCTCTCAATATGCATATGCCCTTCCTGTATCCACAGCCTTCCCGGAAATCCTTCTTGGTACCGTCGAGTTCTGACAACTTGATTGAGGGGACAATGAAGAACAAATGTTAGGTTGAGATATTATGACATGGCGTTGAGAGATTCGAAATACGAGCCTCGGGTCCGCCAGAAACTGTGGGTTGAATAAAATATCGTGTAAATGGCATCGAGAATCCCTGGACAGGTCTGTCTTAGGGTTCAGGAACCGTTATGTGGAATTCGAAGAGGTAAAAGGTTTTGGGCTCATGGCGGACTTCAGACACAGGCTGGCTTGGGGCAGTTTTTCAAAGATCCGAGTATTTGAAGATCTACACGAAGGAATCAGTATTGGCATCGTTCAGAAATGTTTGCGTTGATGGTAACCGTTAGAGGAGCACATTCTTATCATGATGACATGTTCCAGATGATCTTATCCGGTGACTACTTGGAAAAGGGTTGAATTGTTGAGGAAATGGAACAAAATAAAAGAGCCGTAGGACGTACTATATATACAGGGTGACCGCGGTTATTGATCCTTCCTTACCAACGTGGAAATTTTCGAGCTGGTGCTAACAATGGAAAGAGCGTTCGCTCTTGGCGCTATCTCTCCGGAAGAGCCGGGTGTGAATTCGATGGAGATTACCAAGAGAACCTGGGGAAAACACTCGGTTTGGGAACGATGATTGAACTGTATTTTGAGCTGTACTCGAAGGCCGGGCTGAGGCCCTGAGAATTGGCTAGGCGAGATTTCAATCAGAACTGTCCTATGTCGCATACTCTCTGATGAATAATCAGTAATTGCTATTAAACCCGCACAACAATGGACGTACCTGTCTTCGATCCTTGAAGTCTTGATAAATCCCCAACCACCTATCCCGTGCACGGCAATCTTCACGATCGCCCTCAAGCTTATGACACTTTGGTTGCATCTCCTCCACAACCGAAGGATCGGAATTCAACCAAGGCTTTTGAATAGGCCAATCCGAGAAGTGAACAAGCTTCGCCTCCTCAAAAGTCTTCTCCGGATCCCAATGCTCATAGGTGTTTCCCAAGTATGCCTCATGGTCTTGCGTGCGAAATTCGCTACTAAGGAGATCATAGCGACGATGGGGGATGATCGTGCAGTCTTTTGTATAGAGATTGTTCATGATTTCCATGTCAAATTCTCCATTTGTGACATTTTGAATTGCGTCTTGGATTCTGTGGAACTCGTCGTTTGAGGGCTCGATGAGAATAAGTTGAGAACTGAGCCATCCTGGTTTATCTAACCAGTAAGCACGAGGCATCGCGACCGGACTTGGTGGTAGATGGAAAAGCTCATCCATGTGTTGAAGGAGGGTGGCGTCCGAGTCAATTGACAGGACTCGGTCGTACTGCGTTTGGTTAAACGCCAATAGTTTTGTATAACTTTCAGCCCAAGTTGCTACCACTCGTCAGTATTCAGTCACTTTCTTTCAGAGAAAATAATCACTCTCGCCCAAATCCCGACGTTGAATTTCTATCGGAACTAATTTGACTTCGTACTCAGACGCTGCTTGGCGAAGAAGTCGACTGTCTGTGTCGTTCGAATCTGGATTCGGACCCATAAAGTCGGGATACATCAACACACGTTCTGCCTTGCTTCCAAAGCGCTTCAGACTCTCGAAGATCATAATAGAGTTACATAAATAAGCTGTGTCCGTGGCATATTGAGTATAAGCGAACCGAGACCAATCTATGTCTGTGGTCGTCATATTTGGTTGGCCATTGGACAAAGACGTGGAATCAGTCGAATAATAGATATCTGCGGCAAAACGACCTCCAGTGTAACAGACGTATGAAAAAGCAAGGACAACGAGAAATGATGCGGCTACCACGCGAAATCTTCGAGTCCGGAACAGTTGACGGAAATTCGGCTTCATTACCATGGTACTTGACATGACTTCTAATTTGTTGTACTGCGATGGGAGCGCCAGGTATTGAGTGCTGTTCATATCGATGAAGCTCGAGGGATATGATTGCTTTTGTTGTGCCATAATAGTAGGTGGAAATAAGTTGCCAGTCCAGCTGCCAAAAACACAAAGCAAGAATGAGCTGAATATAAATAGGAGAATATATGAGATGAAGATTTTTTTTGTAGGATACTAGATCGAAAATGAAAAGAAAGAGAGCCACGGAATTCCATTGCCTCTGCTGACAACCGCATGTTGGTTCTTGGGAATATTTAGGTGTGATAGGGTACCAGTGGGCAGGTAACCAAGGGGGCTGAGAAAAAGGAAGTAAACCAATTGGGCCCCCGTTATTCTTAGATTGCATTTTGTTGGGTTTTCTTGAACACTGCATATATGTCCCGTGGTCGCGCCCCTAATGTTCGGGTTTTGGGGCTTAAATGATTTATCCAATGAGAATCCGTTTCGAAAGACTGAGCCCCCGTTTTTATTTTCGCTAGCGCTTGCAAGTGAAATTTGATTGGCCACACCCAGCATATCATCCTTCACTTTTGCACTAACATATCCATAAACCTAAGGTTCCATGGATAGGGATTCTCTCTGCGTATATTCCTAATAAGAGGTTTGGTGGTATTATTTGTGATTTTTTGGGCGTATTCTGAGTGTGCTACCTATTTGGTCTCGCTTCAGGACATAATACCTGTAGTATTGTGATTTTCCACGGGTTTCAAATCGAAAGAATTCAGACCTGCTCCTTATTCGGCTATGAAATGCAGC
This sequence comes from Hymenoscyphus scutula, assembly GCA_001399465.1. Classification (NCBI taxonomy): domain Eukaryota; kingdom Fungi; phylum Ascomycota; class Leotiomycetes; order Helotiales; family Helotiaceae; genus Hymenoscyphus; species Hymenoscyphus scutula. The sequence continues at coordinate 52,059 of LKTO01000191.1, forward strand.
CTTCCTTTTGTATCTGGGCATAAAGCAGATCATCGCATAAGTATAAGGCCCCCGAGAGCGTTAATTGCACTTCATACGTACTTAGTGCACCCCTGCTTTTCGTAGAAGGAACATTCCCAATCACGGATCAGAGCACGATATGCGGCCTCTCATTGCGAAATTTAGAACGGTCTCCACGGACTATAGCGCCCCTGACCACCCGCGCGTCCATTGCTGGGATGATTCAACTATCATACTAACCTCGTGGGGAGAAATGGAATGTTGGAATGCAGTTTCATATTGAGCTTGGTTCTGTACGCATTGCTTGCAGTTCACGAGAAATCCTTCCAGCTAAACTTCTCGCTTCCGTATTCCGTACATGTTGGAACCTACCACATCTAAAGAGTTCGCATATTCTCTGTTTATTTTAGCTTATTCGGTCGTTTTCTGAATCATTTTTTCATTCAACATATTTCCCTTCAATATGCCGGGCCAGCAATGGCTGTTCCTTTCGATGTTGAGCTTGTTTACGGCTAGTTTTGTTGATGCTGGAGTTACCTTCGCAATGAATTGGTCGAAACAAACCTTTGGACCAGACGGGCCATGGCAAGCAGTCGAAATCAAGATCGGGTCACAACACACCACAGTGGCACTATATCCTGGAGGAATTTTCGCCAGCCACATACTCGAAGCCAGTGTCTGCTCAAACACCACTCTGGGGCCATATTGCCCTGCGCAAATAGCTGGGCTCTACGATCATACACTCTCTGCAACGGTTAATCTTGGAAGTGTGAATGGATGGCCACCAGATAACGACTTTACGGGCGGAGCTTTGCAGCTTGATGGGCTAAATGTAGCTTATGTGACCGACACTTGGGACATTGGAAGCAACATGGTGCCTTCTATTGGAATGGACATGGCCATTCATCCATCGATATGGGCTACACTTCCAGATGGATCGTTGTATCCAGTATCCGTTGGCTCCCTGGGTCTTGGTGCACCGGGCAACGCAATCAACCAAACCTTCGATCGATCACCAAATCCAGCTTTTAACGCAACTCTCTTGCCAGGATACCTCTTGAAGTATTCTGCTAGCAATGCCCGTATCAACTCGAATTCTTGGGGAATGCACATTGGCGCTGCAGGAATTTCCCCTCCTATATCCCCTTCACTTACATTCGGGGAATTCGACCAAACTCGTGTTATGGGGCAAGTCCAAACCCAACAAGGCGCTCCTGGCTCGCAGAATGCAATCGATCTGCTTGATATCAGTTTGAATGTCATCTCTGGAGTGTCTCCGTGGCAATTCAGCACGCGCAATGGTCTCCTCACAAATTCGTCAGGCAACGCTGCTTTACCTATTTCCATCAACTCCCTCACTCCTTACCTTCATCTTCCAAAAGGCGTCTGCGACGCTATTGCAGCCAATTTGCCGGTAACTTACTAACCTAAGTACGGCCTTTACTTCTGGAATACCCAGGATCCGCAATATCAAAAGATCGTCTATTCTCCGTCCGTTCTTTCCTTTATATTTCGCTCGAGCGAGTCTGGCATGAAGAACTTGACGATCAACGTCCCATTCAAGCTTCTCAATCTAACACTTACCGCGCCCTTAACAACGACACCCACACAGTACTTCCCATGTAAAGCCGAGACCAAGACAACTTTTCATCTCGGCCGAGCATTCCTCCAAGCAGCTTTCGTCGGAGCCAACTGGCAAGGTTTCAACGAACATGGCTCATGGTGGCTCGCTCAAGCACCTGGGCCAAACAAACCGACACAAGCACGAATCATCGATATCGCACCCTCTGATAATACAATCAAAGATTCTACGGACGACTGGGCAGCAACTTGGGATGGAACCTGGATTCCACTCACGTCCATCAGTGGAACGAACGAGAGCACACTTCCTCCTCCTCCCTCCACCACCAACAGCACTGCAGCTCCGCCTAGCGTTCAAACTAATCCGTCGTCCGGGATGTCTACGGGAGCAGAAGCCGGTGCTGGAGTTGGGACAGTTGCGGGTGTTCTTTCGCTAGGAGCAGGTTGTTTCTTGCTTTGGAGGCACTTTAGATCCAAAAAACAAGTAGCTGTGCCACTTGATCCATCACACCCGTTCAGTGGGATTGGGGAAGCATATGCGGATCCAAAAGAACAAGCGCATGTCTCTGAGGCACAGTCCGGTTATCAGAATCCGAATTATGGCAGTCGCATATATGAACGACATGAAGTGCCCGGATCTTTGCTGCAAGAACATGAACTGGCCGGATCTATCCCACAAACACCACGCTATGAGGTTGCTGGATAGACACGAGGACTCGAGAAGGGGGATTTGAGAATCGTTGACAAGATATGACGCTAATATATAATATGCTCACTAGACAGAGTAGGCTTTGGGTGAAGTGTGCAGTGTGGTGAAAAATTGGAACATCTATAAACTAAAAATGACACAAAATAATCTAAAAGTTATCAGATTAACAGAGTTTAAAAAACAAAACGTTTCATTACAGCTTATAAGTTATTAACAGTGAAGTGGCTCACCCCGAAGATGCAACAGCCCACTTGGGAAGGTGCGAGGTTGAGGTTGGCTGTCACAACTTCTATTCAGGTTTGGACCTCAAAGGTGAGGGGGTGAGCAATTAGTGTCAAGAAGGGAGTGCTACTTTTGAGCTTGTCAACCTAACTTAGGTCCTCTTGAGATCAAGTTAAAAAGTTCGCTCTATCTTCAACCTGACGAGTAACATAAATTCGTTAGGATCTAACTAAATCCACAAGAGACGTCGCTAGTGACTTATGTTTGACCCCTAAACTTGGTGTTGGCTCATCCAAGTTATGGCAGCTTACCCGAAGCCGTTGTTGTGGGGCTCCAGAACGTGAAATCCTGATTCGATCGCTTATCCGCAGTTTATTTTTCGCCCCCAATGTGCTGGCTTATTTACTGTTTGGTAGCTTATCCAATCCTCTGGGTACAGAAAAAATACGGCACTTCTCACGATAAGAGGTATTTCAGCTCCGTTCCTAGCTATCGAGGTCGTTTTTTCGAAATAACAGCTTTCTTTGGGATTCTACGTCGCTCTTTCGATCGTGACGTGACGCGACGCGACGCTACGTCAAGAGAGCGAGAATATATTCCTTCCTTATGTCGACCCCACAATTTTGACAGCACTCGACATTCAAAGGTTGGACGAGACTAGGTACCTATAGTTCTGTTGGGTGGCCAGACCTAAAATTTCGGTCGCTCTTTTCCTCTTAGTTCAACTTCGCGACAAGGGAGAGTGAAGGTCAAGAACCCATATTTATTTGGTCATCTGTTTTATAAATTAGAAATGCTGCGAATTATTTCTTTTGCCTTCACTTTCTTTCGTCTTTGGGCCCTAGAAGTTATGCTTCTAATCAGAACCAACCGAAGAAATCACGATGGGTCGGCGAGGAATACCGATGGGTTCTTTCTCGCTGCTCAATCGCCATATCTAGACTGCAGGTGGTTCTGGACTCAACGGTCCATGGCAAAACTCTGCCCCATCTGGATGCCGGAGAATACTCGAGTAGGTGCTTCGAAGTAGGGACCTTTTGCAATTTTCCTAGTCGTCGGAAAAACACTCCGAACAGATGTCTTCCCCATGGCGATTTTCTGCCCGCAGATTTCTCATAATTCTTGTCATTATAGAGTCCAACCGCAGCCGGAGAAAGTTTCAAGTCGGCACTCAACTCCTCATACCCTGGCCTGATGATAATTTTTCTTGCTTGCCTCTCTTTTTCTATCTCTCTCTTCTTTTGTAATTTTCTTGCGATTGCAAAGGGCAGCACTTTCCACGTTCCCATTTTAGAAGAAAATCAGATTGAGTGCGAATAAGCCTTCAATCTCATGGCGAAACAGTTTCCACAAACTTACTTCATACCTATTTACAAAGTATGCAATTTTTCATGCACACCTCAACGTGTGAGACTTGGGATTAAAATCTCGGAACATTTAAACTTAATCTCTGTGTTAAACCCCCAGGTTCTCCTTTTTTCGGATCGGCTTACTCGTGCCCACTGAGAGATCCATGTTGTTGCTTCGACAGTTGATGGGTGCAACAACGATTCTTTTATTTGTACCCACCTCCCCACGGAACTCATCTGAAGTTTATGGTGCCACCTTTTGCAATTTGTGACAGGAGACAGGACCGAAGTTTCGGCAGGCGCACGACAACCCCTAGTTAGCCGCGCTTTGTTGTGGAGAAATGCCCGAATCGATGAACTTCAGACGAATTGTATGCACGACCAGACCGTTTTCCGACAGGTCTCACGGCGCAGCAGTGGAAGAAACAGAAACCAAAACGTTTCTTCCCCTTCCTCGACTCATCTCGGTGATGATGTTGCTGGCGGGCAAAGATGTGGATGTGCATTTTAGGTTGGCTGGGATGTTTATCGCGATGAAACCATTGTCAGTGCCCGGCCAGTCTTTCTGAGGCAGTCTCTGTGTCACCCCTCTGGCCTCTCACACTTTGCCTCACTTTGCCTTCAAGATGGATTCAGTTGGACGCCAAGCAGCACAACTCACCACTCAAGCATCGCAGATGATGGGTCTTCAAGGCCATGCTGGCGAACGATCCAAGGAGATCACGGAAAAGCATACCTACCGGTGCTCGAGTAGGTCCAAACGCTGAGCGCATTTGGAAGTGTGAAAGACTAGCTAAGGTTAGCCAGCCACGCCGGCCTAACCACCCCACCTTATTATCTGATCATTCCATCAATTCATCAACAGAAAGGTCTAAGTGCCATTTTTCAGCTGCACAGTGATAGGGGCCAAAGTGGCCACACGATGCTCCACGAATTTTAAGACATCTTTCCCCAGCCCAGATGCTAACACATGTCGCTTTCACGAATTCCTCTTAATCAAGTCTTCAGGGCTAAATCCGACAGCACTTCCTCTCAAGGTTCTCGCCCCGATTTTGACGTCCTCGAGCCCCGAGACGTGACCAATTCTCCCACCCCGAGCGACTTTATCGAACCTGTGGATATCACTCCCAAAGACGTTTCTGCTTCCCCGCGACTCTTTCCCTCACTACCATCAATCTTCGCCCGACCAAAAGAGGCACCGAAAGTAGCACCAATTATGTCTTCCTCTCCAACTCTGAATGGGAACGGGAATGGAGCGATAAACGGAAATGGAGCTCCCAATGGCGGTCCTGTGCGAGGGAATCGCAATCCCAAGATGTTAGAATATGAACGACAAGCCGAAGAGCGAATGCGAGAACAAGAGCGAATGGAAGAAGAGCGCAATCGCATGGCCAACGAGCAAGCCCGCATGCGACAAGAGCAAGAGCGAATCGCCCAAGAACAATACGAGATGGATCAATACTACGAGGCCGAAGCCTTGAAACACGCAGAGGAGATGCGTATACATCAGGAGGAGGTGCGCAGACACCAAGAAAGAGTAAGAGAGCATGAGCGAAAACTCCGAGATCACGAGGAGTCGTCTATGGCCTTTGCTTCGTAGGTTGAATTCCGCAAACCTGGAGCTTTCACTTCCAGGTGTGTTGTGTACGTTTACTGATTCTTGTGTTTCTAGAGTGATAGCCATGCCCGCCAAACCGGGCAGAGATAGGCAGATTTCCTTCTTTGGGACGGGAGCGCCTACAAAGAAAGGGCCTTGAAAAGCCATATTTTGAAATCGATGAATATGGGGATTGAGAGCACATAGCTTTTGGGCCTCTGGAACACAACAGCCTAGCTGAAAGTCATCTTCTCTGGGAGAAGAAAGGTCGCAAGTGGAACCGATTAAGTTGAGGTCGCGATACATCCATACGCAGTTTCGCACAACCCGAAATTTACACGGGATCGATTTCGATTCACGACCTATTGTCATTCAGATCTTTTCAAATTTCTATCTCAATCAAATGGCACGATCCATGAGCCGAGGACGGAATCGTTCATCTGGTTTATATTGCAGAATGCTTTTTGGGCGAAACCTGGGAGGCCAGGTGTCTGTATTTCAGTACCACGTTTCACCACCAAGCGAGATACATGAAGCAGCTTGTGCCAGTTCATGCCAGTTTGATGGCAACCACATCGAATTGAATATCGCCGATGATGCCTAAGGGGGCTGGGGCGCACGGGAGTTGCAGGAAAATTCATTTGAAAAGCACCCATTATTCCGCATCCTCAGAACGAAACGCCCGTGGATTCCCTCGATGAGATGATTCCCGAGGATGGATTATCAATCGCATACCCCGAGAAAGAAGAAATGAAGGAAGGTGGCGAGGGATAGGGAATTCATATTATTATTTCCATATCCCTCGAGGTCACATTCGTTAGAAGCTGTGCTTCACACAACATCAGATTAGAAGATTTAGATTTTTAAAGGATTGCGGGAATTGGCGTATATTGAAAAGTCTTTGAGGTCCTTCTTCTTGGAGCGGGAGAGGATCGGAGTAATGTAATGTTAATGGATATAAACAATTTTTGATGGGAACGAATGAAATACACCCGCTCTTCTTTTTACTTTTCGGGTCTCTTACTGTATTTCCTAAGGGCTTTGGGTAAGCCCAAGGCTTCTTGGGTAAAAATCGGGTCTGGAAGATCGGGAAAGGGGAAGTAGCCGATCTAGTGAGGGAAGGTGGGAGTGTGAAGTGTTTGCGGACGTGAGAATCGAGGTGGGGTAAGCGAGGGGAAGGTTATTTCGAAAGTCGGAGAGATAGCGTCAAGGTAAGTTTTGGTAGTATAAGACAGATGTTATTTATTCAATGAAATCTATTTTTAGATAGATGGTTTACTCGCCTGAGGTGGGATGAAAGCTAAAAATTATGTCTTAAAGTATGTACTGGGAGAAGGATTAAGTGAATCCTAAGTGAGAGCTACTTAAGGACTTCAAACATAAAAGGAGGGAGTACTCTAAGAGAGTTTGTTTGGTGTTGAAACCAGGCATGGGCCCTTGGTAAGTGGCCTACTAATAACTTGCCTATTCTCGGGTCACCCAGGGATGGCAGGCCCTGTTTGGGGATTACAAGACTTGGAAAGTATTTCTATATAGCAGGAAACTATATATAGGATTCACCAGTCTCAACGCTTCATGAGAAACTGGTCGCCCTCGATCGGAGTCCGAACCCAACTATTCGCCTCGGCTCACTAGAAAGGAAAATGATAATAAAGACTTTCATGATAACATGAGAAATAACGAATGAGTGTGAGAGCTCGTCTAAAGGGGGAAGGTTCTAGTTTTTGCCATGGTTTTTAAAAGATAGTCGGACGAGCCGAGATTATCTGAGTCTACCGAAGTAAGCGTTTTCGCTACGTTACTACCCCCCAAGATACTATCGCGAAGTAAAATGACGGAAATGGGACTGGTATAAGGATTGAAACAAATTTCGTTCAGTAAAGCATAGTCATTGTGTTTTGAACCCATTTCACGTCGTTGCCAAATGTTTTATAACAAGTTGTGCCTTAAAAATTTGGATAGCGGGGTATGTACAAGGGGGGAGGTAGAATAAGGAAAAAACTCTTATGGAGGCTTGTTAGGACTTCTGGCTTGAAAGAAATAAGAAACTTGATTTAAAGGTCACCTCTAGTTGTGAAGTAAACGATTTTTACGTTTTGGTTTATCTTTGCCAATTCGCCAGGGCTCGCTACCCCTTTTGCCAATTGAAAATCAGTTGAACCTCATTAGATTTCCCTTTGGCGCTTAGCGTCAGCAAATAACAGTAGTCTAATGTACCAAATTGTAGGTTTATTACGGCTATATGAGTCTGGAACAGGGACGTTGTATCCGTCACAGTACACTCACACCCACACCCTCTACCAACTAGAGGTTCCGCTGTCCAACGCATACAGTGCAAATCAATTAACTCTATGATAGTATCAAGAGATTAAGTTCACGCGACCGTTGCTTATGGGGTGTAACAAATTGTACAGAATTAGGGCGAAAAACACTGAATTCTAGTATGATTCAACCACACATATGCCCATTTTTCTCACCTCCCCCTATCGCGTAGATTGTAAGACCCGCATTTTTCCAGCTCCAAGATCAAGCTTTTGTGGGTTGATGCTACGTCATACATAAATATATCCGAATGCTCAGCTTAGCTCCTCTCACCTGGTCAGATAAGTTTCACATGCTGTTTTGGTATATCTGATTGGCTGAAGCTTTACATAACCCTTGAGGATGAGTGAGCTTTTTCACCCCACTCACCCCGCCATCATCTAGACCCCTCCAACACTTTCCATCTCTCCAACAATCCTACAGCAACGCCAAAAGCCCATATTAAACCACCTTTTCTCTCCTCTTTCTATCGCTGGCTACCCTTGATCGCATTCAATTTCGTCTCACAACATCACTCAAAGTTTTATCTACAATGTCATCCCACCACAAGGCAACCCGGCCACACGCCAAACACCCGACCTACGGGCACCTCCCTCTCTCCACCTCCGGTCCACAAGAATGCGCGCTCACTGGCTCGGCACTGATGAATAATCCGTATTTCAATAAGGGTGTGGCTTTTCCATCAGTAGAAAGACAAAATTTCAAGGCAAGCATGCTTTTCCCCTGTTCTTTTGGATGGTTGTGTCCCAGTGAGGTAGATGGTGTTATTCGGAACGGCGATAAAAAGAGGAGGAAAAGAGGGAAAGAAATGAGAAACCTCGCTGACGTTCGAGAATACAATAGTTAACTGGATTACTTCCTCAAAATGTGCAGAGCTTGGAGATGCAGAGTAAACGTGCTTATCAGCAGTTTTGCACTAGGAGCGATGCTTTGGCGAAGAACACTTTCATGACTAGTTTGGGGGAACAAAATGCCGTGCTTTATTATAAGGTGTGTTTAGTCTTTGACTTGTTTGTGTTTTAGAGGCATTTTACTCCCTGTTTTACTTTTTCTTCTTGGACTCGAGAGGGTTTTCTAAGGAGTTAGATGGATTTGAGATGAGATGCCCGAGAAGGAAGAAGGGGAACTTGTTCAAGTGGATGGTTTGCGTCACTCAACTTTCAACGACTTTTGAGTTTCGGCTATGACTTCGTAAAGGTCTTCTCGTTTTCTTCCAATGCCCACTTGTGGGCCGTTTCGAAGGAAGTCTTTGTCCTTTCCTTATCCCAAAGTTGCACTAGATTTCGAATTTATGGGACATTTCCTTTCCATAACCCTTAGTGATTATCATTGGAGGTCTATCGGCATTCGTGTAGTTATATTTATCGCTTTCCTTCACAGAACCCGATGATTGTCTTGTATGTCCAAAACAATTCTCACTAACCGTCATTAGTTAATCCAAGACCATCTCAAAGAAATGTTCTCCATAATCTACACCCCAACAGAAGGCGACGCAATCCAAAATTACTCACGTCTCTTCCGTCGAGCAGAAGGTTGTTTCCTCAATATCAACGATGTAGATCGAGTCTATGATGACTTGGCTCAATGGGGAAACCCGGAGGACATAGATTACATAGTGGTCACGGGTTCGTCGTACCTTTCTCTTTTCCTTGCTTATTTTTCCAAACCCAGCATATCTCACTAACCCTTTTTAGACGGCGAAGAAATCCTAGGAATTGGCGACCAAGGAGTCGGTGGCATACTGATCTCGGTTGCGAAGTTAGTCCTAACTACCGTTTGCGCTGGCATCCATCCAAACCGCACTCTCGCAGTGGTGTTGGACTGTGGAACGGATAACAAAGAGTTACTCGATGATGATCTATACCTAGGACTCAAACAAGAGAGAGCCAGAGGGAAGAAATACGATGATTTCGTGGATACCTTTGTACAATCTGCTCGGAAGCTTTTCCCTAAAGCATATATCCATTTTGAAGATTTTGGACTTCCCAACGGTGAGTTCTGCTAGATTATTCTGTGAGCAGAGAAAAATTGGAGAGGAATGTTACTGAATGCGAAAGCAGCGAGGAGAATCCTCGACCGTTATCGTCCCCAAATTCCATGTTTTAACGACGACGTCCAGGGGACTGGTTGTGTAACACTTGCGGCTATCATGGCTGGCTTACATGTTAGTAAAATGAAACTTGAAGATATGAGAATGGTAGTTTTCGGTTCTGGGACTGCGGGAACGGGGATCGCGGATCAGGTTAGGGATGCTATTGCTGCCGATAGTGGGAAGAGTAAGGAGGATGCTGCGAAGCAGATTTGGTAACTTCTCATCACCTTGAGTCTGGTGACTATTCTGATGAAATGAAATAGGTGCGTCGACAAACCAGGTCTCTTACTTCAAAGCCAGGGCGACAAATTGACACATGCGCAAATCCCTTATGCTCGGTCTGACGAGTATTGGGAAGGAAAAAAGCATGATACCCTGTTGGATGTTATCAAAGCAGTCAAGCCTCACATCCTAATAGGAACTTCAACTCAACCAAAGACCTTCACGAAAGAAGTTGTCGAGGAAATGTCTTCACATGTTGATAGACCACTCATCTTTCCTCTCTCAAACCCAACACGCCTGCATGAAGCAGATCCAAAAGACATAAATGAGTGGTCCAAGGGAAAGGCTCTTATCGCAACGGGTTCTCCCTTCCCCCCTGTCTCCTACGAAGGGAAAGAATACGAGATCGCGGAATGTAATAATTCCACCTGTTTCCCAGGTATCGGCCTCGGTTGTGTGCTCTCTCGAACGAAGCTTTTGAGTGATACGATGCTTGTTGCGGCTGTTAAAGCACTTGCTGCTAAATCTCCAGCTCTCAAGGATCCGAGCAAGGGGTTACTTCCGGATGTGGTTGAGGTGAGGGAGATTAGCGTTTGTATTGCGAAAGCGGTTATTGAGCAAGCTGTTGAGGAGGGACTCGCACAAGAGGAAAACATTCCCCAGGGGAAGGAGTTGGATGAGTGGATCAGAGAGCAGATGTGGGATGCTGTTTATCGGCCGTTGAAGTTGGTTAGTAAGGAGACTGCTACTAAACATGCGAGGGGGGAGCTAGGGAGTGCAGGCGTTTGAATTGAGAGAGATACTTGGAGTGTGGTTGGGGGCTCTTTGTGCAAAGTCAGCACCTGTACTGAACCCACCCCCCGAGGTGGAGAATAGGCTATTGAAAACTAAATGCGGAAGGCTCAAGTTTCCGACCCACGCCTCAGCCCGCTGAAGATGTATGCTTATGTGTGAATAAGATTGAAAACTTGAAGAGATATAAGGTGGCCCTTCTCTCCAAATGGGACCGAGTAGATTTCATTTCATCAGCGTCTCCATTATCGCTGAGGGGGAGAGACGGCGGCTTCTCTTGCTTTATTGGATCGGACTTCTGAGATTCGGGATCTTAAGGAGAAAAGAGAATGAATATTTCATGTTGCAACATTTCTTCGCTCAGATATCAAAACTATAACCTAACATCAGCGTGCGTTCACTCTCTGGGCGCGTTCTTCTTTTTCTAACTGGCCAGCGGGAAATACAGATATAAATAAAGCGGCGACGAAGCGAGTGGCCAGTGAAAAAGGAAAAGCAAATCGCAGCCTTGAAAACCAGTTCTCAGAAGCCAACTTCCTGCCTCGATAATGCTAGGTGTACTTGTAGTATCTTCGTAGAACGGACGATCAAAGAGACTGTGCCAGAAATTCGCAGAAAAGCAATATGACTGAAATGAAAGCTTCGACAATAAACGGGGGTCAGACGACAAATCAAGTAGATTGATATTTTCTCACTCGGGGAGTGTGCATAACAGAGTCAAGAGCCGACAATGAAATGAATGATTTGGTGGTGGACATGGCAAGGGGCTCATGTCCACCCTACCAGAGTACTTGCCTTTTTCAAAGCCTCCATGTTCCTTGGTATTACTTTGAATATCACCAATAGATCTGCCTATCTCGCGGACAGGTGAGGAGATTTAAACTTAGAAAGCCAACTCGCGCTCCTCGTTGGGCACGTATGGCTGGGCGAGAGGGCTGGCAACGATGAAAACAGACGGGGAAACATCACCACCAGATCAGACTTGGGAGTAGGTAGCGATATTTGGAACGGTTGATAAGGTATACTGTTGAATCAGTTTCCATCGAGAGGCATGAAACGCAGTACACTCTTGTGAAATGTTTCGTTGGAAATGGTAATGGTTTCCGACTCTGAAGACCAGAGTGCATCAGGTAGCAAGTTAAATCCTTGTCTGTTCCCAAGAAACCCTTGGTGGAATAATCCCGAGAGGAAGACAAATAAAAAAGATTCTCGAAGTTCATATGTTGGTACGCAAGGAGCCACGCTTCTGTAGGAATCTCGCGAGGAGTAGGAGCATGGACTATGAAGGTCCATTTGGTCTGGCAACATTCCTCTGTGAGAATACGACACCCGAGGGTATCCTATTCTTTTTCAATCTCCATCCGCCCTCGACACAAGACGCGAAGATGACGGAAGGCTTCCCGAGGGAAGTCTCATTTTGGATACCGCGAAGGCTGAGTGATTGATCAAGGGGTTGCTGTTGTTGCTATTCTTCCTTTTTTGGAGAGAGGAAAGAAATGAAAGGAAGAAAGGAAAGGGGTCAACATTTATCTGCTATCCTGGATTTCACCGTAAAATCTTGTACCTAGCGGGTTGTATTTAGATGGTAATTACCACGGTAATGTACTGGGTCCAGGATTTCATCTCGAGTTTTCAAGTAACATCGCTGGCTGGAATTGAAACCATGCTTTGGAAAGCGATCAGGTCAGGCGCGAAGGTGGTGATGATGTCTTTACGAGGTGAATTGCTGAGGAGGCTGAATCTAAAGAAAATTTCAAGAGAATTTTGTGGTCAGCTGACTCACCATTGCGCTAGACCGAATTCAGCGATGGTCAAATCGCAAGAACCGTGGACCTCAACAACACCAAACCCTTTCACGACATCAACTTTCTTCGTCTTCCCATCAAAACCATCACTTTTCCACCGCTACAATGGTTGGTAAGAAGAAGCGCGGACACCCAGATGTCGAGGAGCTCCTCGCAAGGCCGTGGTGTTATTACTGTTAGTCCCTGTCCAACCGCCCCTCCCCAGCCAACTCGCAACCTTTCTAACAGATCGCGACAGGTGAGCGTGATTTCGATGACCTTAAGATCCTCATCTCTCATCAAAAAGCTAAGCACTTCAAATGCGAAAGATGCGGTCGCAGATTGAATACTGCCGGAGGTACGCCATTCCACAACCCTCTCGTGTTGACTTGTACTAACGCCCTCCACAGGACTCTCTGTGCACATGAACCAGGTACACAAGGAAACCTTAACAAGTGTCGATAACTCATTGCCCAATAGACAAGGGCTTGAGGTGGAAATATTCGGTATGGAAGGCATCCCCGAGGAGGTCTCTCAAGCACATAATCAGCGCATCATTGCAGGTTTTTATCAAGCCGAAGCTGAACGTCGAGCTGCCACGGGCAATCCTGGCCCCGGGGGAAACAACGGTGGCCAATCAAAGAAACCCAAGTTCGAGAACCCCTCCGATCTTAAAAAACGTTTGGCAGAACATAAAGCGAGAAAAGAAGCAGAAAAGGCAGCTGGGACAAGTGGTGGTAATACTCCCTTGGATGGTGCACATAATAGTCCTTTGGGACAGAGTCCGAGCTCATTTGTAAGTGTGCTTCCAAAACCGCGTTGTTTCACTGCTGACACTTTCTCGCAGAATGCTGCTCCATATTCTGGACCCCCACAAGCCTCTTATGGCGCTTCACAAGGTGCGGGTTATGGATCGTTTTCACAAGAGCCTTATTCGCAGCCTGCGGTAGCTTACCAACAGCCATATTCTCAACCACCCTATTCTGGTCCCCCAGGTGCCCAGTTTCAACCTCAGTTCTCACCACCGCCGCAATACCCTTCACCAGCTCAATCCTTTCCACCTCCACCAGGGTTTCAAGCACCACCTGGTCAAAGTTACCCCAGCGGGCCCCCACCATCATTTGGAGCTGGTTCACCCCCTCCCCCAGGTTCTTTTAATGGCTACCAAGGTCCCCCATCGAATACACCTCCGGCTCCTGGAACACTCCCGAACCGCCCTCCCACTCTCCCTCCAGCTCCTGGTCTGCCACAACGTCCTTCATTCGGTGCCCCCGCAGTTCCACCTTATCAAATGCAACAACTCCATCAAGGTCCACCACCTGCTTCTTTCCAAACTCAGCAAGCTGGATGGCAGGGCAATGGATGGAAAGGTCAAGAACAGAAACCAGCTATGTCACCAGCTTATCCTCCTAATTCTCAAGGCTACGGAGATTATTCGGCTAACGCTTCCTCTGTGGATGACCTGGTATCAGGCGCTGCTAGACAAGCTGATGACATTGACGAGATTATCAGAATGGCCGAAGCAGGTATAAAACCACCGAAGAAGGGTGATGCTACATCAACACCAGTGTTTGCTACAGAACCAGAGGCAACTGCGGCTCCTCAAACCGAAGCCAGCAAGGCCGAACCGGCGGAGAAGAAGTCGAAGAAGGACAAACCAACCAAAATGGTGTATTCCGATAATGAGATAAGCCCTGAAGAAAAGATGGCTTTAATGCCCAGGTACGCATTCATCCCAAAAGGAAAGACTGAACCATCACCCGTCGAAGAAGCCACAGCAGCCACGGCAGCCGTTGCAATTGAGGCGTGAAGCCGACTTTTCATTATATAAAAAATTAGTTCGGCAGGTCACTCGCCTTTCCTTCATTTCTTTTCTCATGGGACTCCTACTGGCAAAAGCACAAGGTCTTTAACCTTGATCCAACATCCATCCAAAACACCAGAAAGAACGGAAGACCAGGCTCTGAGGATGAAGATAAGTTAGCGGGTAGCGCTCTGTTTTGTGGTGTCATGTAGACTTCTAATTACTGTTGGTTTTAGCGTTTCATTTCTGGCGGTTGGCTTGCATCCTGGAATCGGATATTTGAAGCAAGTAAGGGACGAGATGGGCTGGATTGAGATTGTGTGGTGGGCGATACCAGCATTTGAATTTGGAGTGTACAGACGATGGTCGGGGGTGGTTGGAACCTTTGTAAGTACCAAGAAGGTTGGCGATCTCTACATGCCCCCTCTTTTCAAACTTTATCTTCAATTGCAGTGCCTCCTTTTCAAGAAATTATTATGAGTGCGTCATTATCTATCGTTTTGTTTTGTTTTGCCACAGCCGTAAATCCCAGAGCTGTCGACTCATCGGTTTGTCTTGTAAGAATGGGACCATCTCCCACTCTCATAGGTATGGTTGATTTTTCTTGTCCTTGTCCCAAAGCGTCTATACGAAGGCGGGTCACACGCGCCATAGTTGGTGGAATTGGCCAAGGTGTGGGGATTTTGGTAGCTTCTAAAACCGTTGCCTCGGCGGGGTTGGAGGTTCAATTGTCGAATGGCATCATGGTAATTAGAGCTTCCCCATACTTTTTCCATTAGCAGCCGTCTGGGGCCGAGATCCTTTCCACTGTTTTCGTTCAGGCTAAATTGTCCCCTTAATACCCCGCAATATATTTTTGCCGAACGGGGATCCCACTTTTCAATACTTGTTTGGATATTGGATACTTTTCTTTTCAGTCTTGCAGCCTTGGGTGCTTTGCTGGGTTGCATCTGTGTTGTATGCAGGTACCGAGATCCTTTTGGGGTGTGTCCCGAGCTTTTGCATCATGACAAGAGGGGTGGAAAGACTAACCCAGGCATAGCGAGGGAGGACAAGAGAGGAGTACCATTTCCTTCAATTATCCGCGTCTGGTGCCATTCAACCGGTGAGTTGGGTCAAGCTCTGTTGCCTTGCTTGCCCTCGGGTCGGATCGTGAGGTGGGTGCATAGTTAATTTATTGTGCTAGGATCATTCGTTAAGTATTGGCGAGGGGGTATATTCTGTTATTTTTGGGACCAATTTTTTCTCTTTAGGTGAATTTAATACCATCTGAACTCCCCTTTATGTTCCTCCTTCTCCCGTTGTCCACCGCATTTCGTAGACTTCATACATCGCGACAATGAGGAACCTCATCCCTCTCCTCATCCTACTACCCTCAGTGGTCGTGGCACTAGGAGGAAACGCAACTATCACCACAACATCGTCTCCGGGACTACTCCAATTGGGAGGGAGCAACATTGATGGACAAATTCTGTTGAGTTCGGACGATTGGTGGGGTGTAATAAGGGCAGCAGAGGATCTGGCCCATGATTTTGGAAAGGTTACTGGCAAGAATTTGACATTGGGCAATTGGGCGAGCAATGGGACGGCAGGGGACGGTGTTAATACGACGAAGATTGGGCTGAGTCCTAGAGGGGAGAAGGAGGTTAGGGAGCGGAAGGGGTGGGGATGGGGACCTAGGCCAGCTGGGCCACCGAGTAGGACGCAGAATTCGACGAAGAAGGAAGGAGGCGATGTTACCGTTTTCTATGAGTACACTCCTGTTACTAGTTTTGTTAATGTAAGTTTGTTACTCTTAATTTCTTGTTCTTGTCTACTTCCCGACCCCGCCAGATTGGGAGCTCCAGAATCGTGTCTGAACTGACTTGACTGACATGAAATAGTTCACCACCACCGCACAAACCTCCTCCATCAAAGGCCCAACTCTCCGTTCCAATTCCTCCGCCAAGACTGTTCTTATTGTCGGGACGTTGCACAAATCCCCGTTGATATATGCGCTTGTTAATGCTGGGAAATTGGATGTCAAGATTCTTGAGGGCAGGTGGGAGAGTTACATCAGTCAGATTATTGCAAATCCGCTACCGGGTGTGGAGAGGGCGCTCGTTGTTGTGGGGAGTGATGCGAGGGGAACGATTTTTGGGTGCTATGATTTGAGTGAGCAGATTGGTGTCAGTCCTTGGTGAGTTTTGTGGTTTTGTTTGTTCTTATTTTTGGGAGCAGTGGGAGGAGGGGAGGGGGAAGATGTCAAGAGACGAGATGAGGTGGGAAGAGAAGCTGATGATGTTTTTAGGTGGTGGTGGGCTGATGTTCCTATCAAAAAGAAGGATGGGGTCTGGGCGCTAGGTAGTGCAGTTGGGGGTGAGGTTAATGGGATGAAGAGTGGTGGGAGGAAAGTACAAGGTGAACCGACAGTCAGATATCGAGGGATATTTATCAATGATGAGCAGCCTGCTTTGACAAATTGGGTTGAGTAAGTCTTTCACCCTGCCTCTCCTCCGTTGTTTTGAGAATAGAAGAGAGCCAATACTCATTAAACGGTAGTGCGAATTACGAAAGAGGAAAGTATGGAGCGGGTTTCAACCACTATTTCTATCCAAGAGTCTTCGAGTTACTCCTTAGACTGCGAGCGAATTACCTTTGGCCCACCATGTGGGGGAGTATGTTCGGCGTCGACGATGTCGCAAATCAAGCCATTGCCGACGCTTATGGCATCGTAATGGGATCAAGTCACACCGAACCAATGGCACGAGCAACCAACGAATGGAACAATTTCGGAAAACAACTCGGTGGAAACGGACAGTGGGAATTCGACACTAACAACAAATCACTCACACAATTCTTCAAAGTTGGCGCACAAAGAGCGAAACCTTATGCTGGGAACACTTTGTTCACGATGGCTATGAGGGGAAGTGGTGATACGGCTATCACTCTTACGGAACAGCAAGCTATGGAGGTTTTGCAGAATGTTGTAGAGACGCAACGGAATGTCCTCGGGGAGGTGTTTAATGATACTGGGACGAAGGTGGAGAGTATTCCCCAGATGTGGTGTTTGTATAAAGAGGTTCAGAGTTATTACGAGAAGGGGTTGAATGTTCCGGATGATATTACGCTGCTTTGGGCCGATGATAACTGGGGGAATATTAGGAGGTTGCCTATTGGGAATGAGACTGCGAGAAGTGGTGGTGCTGGTAAGTCATTTTTCTGCTCCTCTTTCTAGTAAGTGTCTGAAAGGTTGAAACTAATTGGATAGGGGTGTATTACCATGTCGATTACGTTGGAGATCCTAGGAATTACAAGTGGATCAACACCATCCAGTTGGAAAAGACAGTTGAGCAGGTAGCTACTCCTTCCTTCTCTGGATTATGACGGGCTAACCTTCTCAGATGCAACTCGCGTATGCTAGAAAAGCTGATCGAATCTGGATTCTTAATGTTGGAGATCTCAAACCGCTCGAAGTCCCTATCAACCACTTTCTCGACATGGCATACGACGCGAAGAAATGGAGTTACGATTCCGTTCCTCTCTGGCTCAAGAGCTGGGCTACCCGAGAATTTGGAGCTGAGCATTCGGGTGGCATTGCAGCAGTAATGTCGACATACGGAATGCTTGCTGCTCGTCGCAAGTATGAATTGATTGAAGCTGGAACATACTCAGTTGTCAACTACAACGAAGCAGATGCGGTTCTCGCTCAGTGGACGGCACTTGCCAAGGATGCCCAAGCTATTTATGATAAACTTGATGAGCCTTCAAAGCCAGCCTATTACGAAATGATTCTTCAGCCTGTTTTGGGAGGTCGTGTCGTGAACCAGATTTACGTTGGCGCTGCGAAGAACCGTATCTATGCTCAACAAAGACGGAATAGTGCTAACAAGATTGCGGATGATGTCAGAGATTATTTTACGGAAGATCATACTTTGACGAAGAGGTATCATGATCTTCTTGGTGGCAAGTGGAATCATATTCTCGATCGTAAGTCGACCTGTTTTGGCTTTAGGACACTACTAATTTGACAGAAACTCATCTGG
Organism: Hymenoscyphus scutula; assembly: GCA_001399465.1. Taxonomy (NCBI): domain Eukaryota; kingdom Fungi; phylum Ascomycota; class Leotiomycetes; order Helotiales; family Helotiaceae; genus Hymenoscyphus; species Hymenoscyphus scutula. The sequence goes on from LKTO01000191.1 coordinate 70,558, forward strand.
GATATGATCTTTCTTATCGCGGAGCATTGTTTGATGGATATTGGCAACAACCCATGCGCAACACTCTACCTCCTCTCACTTATACGCAAATACTGGAAACTTCACTGGCAGGAAATATCGGAGTTAGCGTTGAAGGCTCAAATGCTACCGTCTCTGGCGACGATGCATGGCATGAGAATTCCAGCAACAATCTCAAATTACCACCAATGGACCCATACGGTCCAAAGACACGATTCATTGATATCTTCGCACGAGGAACATCAGGCTGCTCATGGAACGCCACGCCAGTCAAGGACTATGTTACCGTCTCTCAAAAGACTGGCTACACAGGAGGAAACGGCTCTGACACCCGTGTCTACGTTTCTATAGATTGGACTAAAGCCCCAGCGGCACCGAACACCACCAACGTAAACATAAACATCACATCATCCTGTAACACATGGGGAAATTTCCCCGCCCCCATCATCACAGTACCAGTAACCAACGTTGCACTTCCCTCCGGCTTCTCCGGCTTCGTCGAGTCCGACAAGCACATTGCCATAGAAGCAGAGCATTCAGCGAGAAACACGGCCATCGCAGGAGTATCGTACTCCATTCTCCCCTCCTATGGGCGAACCCTAAGTGGTGTAACAATGATGCCCGTCCTCGCACCCTCACAACCCGTAGGCAAAGGCCCAGTCCTCGAATACGACATCTTCACATTCACAAATTCCTCCGCTGCAAACGTAACACTCCATCTCTCGCCGTCCCAGAACCAAATGGGCTCCTCGCGCCCTCTCAAATACGCCATCGCATTCAATGACGAGACTCCAATCGTTCGACAATTTGTCTCTAACTTCACGGGCGGTGATTATCCCAAGGGATGGGGACAAGCGGTTGCGGATGGGGTATGGGGTGTGAGTAGTGGGAATAGTACGACTACTACTCATGATTTGCGGAAGACTGGGAAACAGACATTGAAAATCTGGGCGCTGGAACCGGGGGTTGTGTTTCAGAGGATTGTGGTTGACTTTGGAGGTGTGAGACCGAGTTATCTTGGACCGCCGGAGAGCTTCTTAGCGGGGAGAGATAAGGTGGGAAGTTATCAGGGGGAGAACTTCGCGGGAGTTGATATTAAGGGGGTTTTGTGAGGAGGATGGAGTTGTCGAAAGAGAATTCGATTCTTTTGTACATATTTAAATTTGGTAATTTTGAGGGGCTTTGATTGGGTTAAAGGTCCATTTTTTTACACGATGCTAAACCCCAACTCTGGCTTGGAAGCTTTTCACTACTCCTTACCCACGGTCCAGAATTAAAGAAACTACATCAAAAGTCACCCTCTTTGCAGCTGTATAACCTAACAAATCTATATTATAACTTATTGTAATAACTTATAAATACAAAAAGCTTCATAGGAAGAATATGTTCCTAACTCATAGTCTAGATACAAATTCAAAGTTACGATTTTTATTTAAAGAGTATTATTTAACCAGCAGAACTACTAAGAATTACACACAACATGTACTAGCGTTACCCTGATGTAAGAGAAATTCGAGGAAGTTGAAGAATGTTGTTGAATAACTCTCTATACCTAGTTCCATCTCATACTTTATATCGTTGCTGTATGATTAGTACGAGAAGCTGGTCTATTTAGGTGTGCTTTCCATCGATTTCGGCCAGTGTGTATGGAGGAGTAGTGATACCCCTTGGTGCCACTTCTACAGACGGCTAGCGGTTATCAAGGGGAGAGGAAGGGGGAGGGAATTTTTGCCTTAAGGTCCAGAAGAGATAGCCCCTGAAATTGTACACATAAAAGAGCTGCATAAGCTTCTTGCCTTGTCCGGTTGTATTTTTATGGACAAGGGAAGCGTGATCTGTGTTCATTACAGGAACTATGTCTGCTGCTTTTAGTGGCTGGGCAGAGCGAATTTCTGATTGACATCACCGGCAATCTTTCCAATATCAGGACATTTGTTATCGTAACCAATGGGTATAGAAAAACTGGAGACTCAGACTCTGGCCAGGCAGCATTTATCTTCGCTTCTGACTTGGTCTTCCTAGGTAAAGGAATATATAACCAACGGGGCAAACATTATATCGATATTCGACTAGTAAGCCCTGTGCTTGTGTACGCGAAGTGGGCTGTGTTTGTCCTCCTATTCCTGTCCTCTAAAGCGGATTTCTCCAGAAGTATACCAATGAAGCCATCTTGAGGGAGTAGTTTCGGCAATTGAAGTTTGAAAGGAACAGCTAATGTGCAGAGTGTGTCTGCCCTAACTTACCAGAGATTTATTTTATTGTTCTGGTCATCCTACCTGACTACTGGTCTCTTTGTAATTAAACTCCAAAATGTAACTTTTTCGTACAACTCGCCAAAGCGATTCAAACCCTCAAGGAACTTCTTACCCGCCAAGAATTCAAGGTGAAAAAGGGGAACAAGATGAGATTCCTATACCAAGCAGGTCATTCTGGTACTGAGTGAAGGTGGCTGGAATATCTCGTTTCGAAATTTTTGGAATTTGGACGTTGAAGTGACATGCGCCTGTCCCAGAATTCTCGGTCAATCGCCCTGAAGAAGCCATGCAAGCTGATCTTCCGGTGGCATAAGCACCTTTCCCTTTCCCTGACTCTCAATAAGGTCGTGAAAGTGGGTAGAATCTGTTTCAACAGCAATGGCCTCCCCATCATCGAAATTCTCATCATCACCAAGAAGTGCACCCTTTCGATACTCGCTAATATCGAGCACTTTCTCTTTGCCCCAACCCTTGGGTTCAATTCGTAGCAATTGGTATGCGAAAATAATGTCATTCCCAGAAGCGAACCCCTCTGAGAGACTGTTCCCGACCGTTGCCCCAACACCGGCGCCGACTGAAACTCCTGGAATCGCAGGCCCTGAACCTTCGGCTTCTATTCCGTACGTAAATTCCTTGGTGTATGTCATTTTGAACCCTTTTGCGACCTTGATACCTGATACCATGTAAACAGGTCTGCAGAACGCACTCTTCATGTTCAAGGTAACTTGTACTCTTTCACTCTCTTTGACTATCTGCGTAATAGCCTCGATAGACGGCTCCTCCACAAAGTATGTTGTCTCCAGGGAATCCATCGTGAACGTCAACCCATGTTTCCTCTCTGTTTTTGGACCCAGCTGAGCGTTTGCAATACCAGCAAGTTCAGCAAGAACGTGGAAATTGTAGTTCCGGATTTTCTCGGTCTCAAACTTCCAGTTACTTTCGGTTGCGGTTGTTGTTTCTGGAAGTTTTGAAGGTTTTGATACTGCAACAGAAATCAGCATGCATTTATTTACTCGACTTGGTAGTTAGAGGGAGCTGTAAATGAAGAAGCCTGCTCTTGGCAGCTCAAGCTTGGCTTCTGGTGGACAGAAAAGTGGCAGTTTATAGGCTAGTACCTGGACTATTGATCTTTGTTTCACGTTGACTGTTCCAAACTTCTAGGACAATAGTTTCAACTGTCCTAAGTGTCTAGGATAATTACTTTGAATTGCCCGAGACATCTGGACAAACGACTAGCTAGGAAAGTAGGAAAATCCACATACAGGCACGGTGTGGTTCCCGTGGTTTGGCCACGATGTTCCCAAGCGCGATTGGGCCACCGGGCATATAGGTCCAGTTGGGGGCAAGCAGGTAGGTAGGGTCCGGAACAAACAAAGACATGTTGAGGTGATTTTGCGATGAAGTGCTGAAAAGATTCGAGGTGTGCGAATGTAGGAGCGGGGAAATGAGGCTGCAGGCAGCAGACTGCTGGGGGCTGTGAGAACATGATTGGTCACTCTCCAAGGACTTGTTTTGGCTCCAGGTAAAACACTGACTGGCAAGAAAATGTAAGGGCGTCTCATAAAACGCTACTCTGCAGGTGAGCACAACAAAAACACCATGTTTTCCACTTTCCTGATGCTCATTCTTCCAACTCAATAGTATAATTCAAATTATATGCCCTGATAAGTAGGACAGCGGAACTGGATTGTTCCAAACACCCTGAGAAACCTTTTAAATTGTCCCAAGTACTTAGGTTAATTGCTTCGAATAATCCCGAAGAATTGGAATAATACGAGATACAGGCAAGCACGATGGTCTGTAACCTTGTGTTCGTCCCTGTGGTACTCCAAATTGGCGTCAGCCAAGTCAAGCGCACGATTGAAGACAGTATTGCTTTCATATTCTTGATACCTAGGTAACTGGAATTATTACATTGAAGTTCGGCATGAGGGCTAGCTATCAGACTGACTGTGGCTGCAGTTTCCCTAAAGCTGATCGTATGAAGGCAATTCTCACTTCGACATCCCTCTGACGGAAGAAGTCCCAAGGCGCAACATACCGAAGACCGCCACCCTTGTCGGTCGAAAGCTCCTGCAGAACTTGTGAGATAGCCTCCCATGATAAAAAAACGTCCATCCCAATATTATCCGACACGCAAGATATATAATGAATGATAATAGCCGTTATACCAACAAGTACAGGGGTTGCCAGAGAGCAGCCAGAGAGTTTGGCCTGCTTATTTCCACGGTCGTATGGGACATCTTTACCGAGCGTACCAAAAAGCATCGATCCTTTCTTACCAGGCCAAACGTCCGGATTATAGGCACTTACAAAATCCCCGGTGTGATCGGTACCTCGAACAGAAATAACGGCAGGGTGACTTGCAGGAAACATTTCTTTCTCGTTTGAGCCGTCATTGTTTGCGGCGGCGAAAAATAGGATTCCCTTTTTCCTCTCGCCTTTGATTGCTGTTGCAGTGCTTATTGCTTGATCGATCTCAGTTTGCTTCTCGGGAAAACCAAAGGACATCGAGATCATGTCGACGTCCCACACCTCTGCTGCATAGATGATGCCCTACCATGTATGTCAGTAGTTAGTGGCAAATGGAGTTTCTGATATCCTTACTTTTGCCACGTTAGAATTGTCTAGTTCCGTTGCCGATTTGGCGACTCGTATCACGAATAACTCAGCGTGTGGTGCAATCCTCAGCAACAGGGCAACAAGTGCAGTTCCATGCTTCACTGCACTTGTATCTTCGTCCACTGGCGTTGGCGACCCGACGGCTACTTCATCACGCCAATGATACTCTAACCGTTCTTCGGCATCTGGAATCATATTGATGCAATCGGCGTTAAGGTCGCAACCGGTATCCAGAATGGCAATTTTGACTTTCCGGGCGGCCACAGGAAGAACCGTATCCCCCATGTGCGTTGCATTGAGGGTATCAATTCTTTGCACCCAGAGCCAGCTGCTCGCTATCTACCAACGTGTCAGCCCTTCGTTGTCTTATTGTATTCCTTATATTTCAGGGACAATATCACCTACTTTTCCAGTTGAAGATAGAAAGGAGGGATCTTCCTCAACAATGGGCCGGGCTTCTATTTCATCTGGATCATGTGCAGATATCTCAACTTCAACTTCAGTAACCTCAACGAGCGGCCGTTTCATCAAATGTGCCGACTTAGGGAACCTTTCAAGTGGCCATCGATTCCCTTTTGGAACCCCATGTTGCCGGGGGGAATCATGTTGAATTTTTGCTCTCATTGCTCGTCTCGCGAATGATCCGGGGTCTCTTAATACCTCATACCGATTTTTCAATGGTTCAACAATCCTTCGTAAGAATTCCGTCCTAAATTTTTGGTATTGGTTTTCATCGTCAAGGTCCCTGAAATCATAGTACATTTGAAGGCAAGTATCAATAACACCACGGTACATCGCGTCGCTGACTGACTGTTTTTCCAATCTACGATGAATCCTGTCCAGAGCCATGGGCAGTGATGGTTCCTCGGTTTCCTCGTCAATGTCCCCTGGTTCAACAACTACCTCTTCGTCAATTTCGAGTTTCAGCAAGAGCTTTGCCAAATCCAAGAGTAAAGTAAAAGGATTCCATTCGTCGATCCCATCTTCTGACACGGAATTCTGCAGCGACATAGGATCGAAGTCGCATGTGATGTATGGGGCGAGAAATGGTGCCTCTATTTCAGCTTCATTACTCTGGCCGTGTGCGATCCTGATTGTCTCAGTATTCCAGGCAGTTTGAAGGAAGGGAGTGCCATGAAGAAATATTAGTGAGCTAGCTATTGTTGTTCCAAGTTTTACTTTGTCTATTTGGATGATGGCCCTCTGAGAGTAGGTACTGGTTTGTACCGGTGTTTTGGTGTTGTCTTCTACCGGTGCCTTTTTGTCTAGAATGTGGCTGATTGTGGAAACTGGCGGTTTAACAGGCTTTGAGCGCCTGGGGAGTGTTTCCGAGAGAGAAGAGGAGTATATTCCTTTCTCGTTGAACAGCATACTGGATGCTTTCCGGGTTCGCAAAGCCTTCAGATTTAATTCCGTACAAAGTTCATGAATCAAACTCTGCTGTGACGCATTCTCTGAAGGATCGAACTGTGAGAAATATACCTGCTGCCAGTGTTTTGAACCGTTCAATTTATTTCCTTTTACACAAATGGGCAGTATCATGTCGAATCTTGGCTCTTCGAATCCAGTGAGGTGAATATGAGCGAAGTGTGGTTTCATCGTAGAAGAACAAGGGCTGTCTCCAAGGTGCTTGTACAACTCTTTCGAGGCTTTCACAAACCTCTGTGCTTGATATGCGGACTTCTCGAGGTCCTCTGCCAAATTCCCCGGGAAAAAGCCGTGCGTTTCATCGTCTCTTGTTTCCTTCTTTTCTGCGAATATCGCTTGTATGTTATGATTGAAGTTACGAGCTGTTGAAATCGACAAGCCAAATTGTGCTGGTGTTTTCCCGTAAGATATGTGTTGGGCAGCCATCTGAATACACTCTTCCTGTGGAGTCATGCTTCGATAAGGTCCATCGTTGACGATAAGAGACCTCAAAGCTATGAGCTTTGGAAACCATTCGGATAAGCCCTGGACACTGTTAGCATGAAAAAGGTGAGAAGGAGTGGGTATAAATTCGCATAGGAGAATTCCGAGTTCCTCCCGTGCTCTAGATACTTTGAGAACAATTGGCTTCATTGTCCAGGAAAGTCTAGAAGAATTTCGAATCAATGCCCTCCATTCTTCTAATCGTTCCCAGAAAACGAATTTTGTTGTTTTGGGTTTCTTCACTCGGGGTCTTCCACTCTTACCGCATCCTGGCTTACCACCCCGGCACATGAATCGATTGCGTCGTCAACGAGGCTCTCGAACTGACAAAGTATGCTTTCTATGTGCTCTTCGCATTCCTGAAAATTGGATATCGGTAAGTCGTATGTAGTGTGTTCTTCCCTGAATATCTTAGGAATCATCCTAATCTCGTTGACCATGATTGTGACCGAATTCAGATATTCAGAGACGATGCGCTCAGCCGCAGATATGAATGCAGGACATACATCAAATAGGAGCTGGCATCTTTCGCTAGTTTTCTGGTCTTCAAAGAGCCGCATCTTCCCAAAAGATAATATGATATTTGTTTGTGTGGTCAATAGATGGTTTACAGTAAGAATGGGTTGAGGTTTTCCGATCTAGGGGTAGGAAGCTGAGAGGTATCACGAGATCCCACGTCACGAGACGAAGCTTCGCCTGGAAACCAATTGATCATCATCACCGAGCCTTAGTTCTAATCCTTCTGCGACCTCACTACCCATTCTTGCTCTTTCGCAATACCCAGCATCACTACCTAAAGCTGTAGAGTTTGGGTGAGGGCTGGTATGCCCACCGTGAGGCTCATTTGTCTTGATCTGACCTGCATTCAGCCGGGCCTAACGTGAGGTTAACTCGACATTTTGAAATCGAAATCGTCCGTCTGGCACAACAGGTGCGAGCCACTTCTCAGTATGGGGGATGCAAGTATTTACGACGCAGCGTGCGCTTGCTCTGCGGTATTTGGTGAGCTTCTATCTACTGCGTCGGCGCGCAATGCAGATAAAACATGCACTCAGGAGCTTTGGGGTCGCTTCAATCTTTGGGCGGCATTTGTTGGAGCCTTTTCCCCCTCGAAATCCTCCCTGGACGCTCGGCTAGCCGAGCATGACGATATAAGGGAGATGGTAGTTGAGCTGGTAGTCATGATAATGCGGAATTTAAACAAAGGTATAACATATGCTCACCAACAATCAAATGCGAGAGAGACTCTCACTGATTATTTGGGTTAGAAATGGAGAAACTAGTCAAGTCAGAGGAAGCCTCCAAGCGGCTCGAACCCCCTGAATTGGATGATCTACAGGGGTTACCCGGTGTTGAAGCCGCAGTGAACCAGCTCCATTCTCTGGGGGTATTAATACGTCGTTCTTCTGTTAGAACTCACAAATTGAGTATTTCAGCCGGGACATTAGCAGGCGAGGCCACGGCTTGTATAGAGCTAGTGAAGCGAAGATTCAATGTTGACAATAAGAGAAAAATCAAAGGCCTTTGGAATCACTTGGGTGTGGCTATACATGCTAGAGGGAAAGCAATGGCATACCGGCAGCGACATAACCTCAAGCTTGCCTCGAGACGTGAGGAAGGCAAGTTCGAATTAAATTCATCCTCGCAAGACGGGACGCATATCCAAGACAACAAAACAACTGAAGAAGAAGGCTCGAAGATCCTCCCACAAGCTCGAAGACGTGAGGATGCAATGTCGGGAACCGCAGCTTCGATATTCGATAAGGAATCTTTTGATCGAAACGTCAGTAGCTACAATAGGCCATCATCTTTGAGTACCAGTCAAGGAACATATATTCCGGACCCTGACAATAATGTGGACTGGTACGATTACCCAAGCCCGCCAGTTCTAGAATTAAAAGCCAAAGAGGTTCCCTGCAATCTTTGTTCTGAACCATTGAAGAAATTTGAATTAAATGACGATATGTGGAGGTATGAAATCCTGCCTCAAATCAATTCTCTGTCGTTTCTTGCTGAAATACCTTCATCCGTAGATCCCACGTTGATCGTGATCTGGAGCCGTACGTATGCGTGTCCGAAGAATGCAGAAATCCCTTCAGGTTTTTTATCCATCGCAAGGAATGGAAGATCCATATGCAGAATGCGCATAATAGAGATTGGGCTCGTACGATCTACAACAAAATTTGGTTTTGTGAGACAGACCACGAACGCGAGTTCTACGATGAACGGGAGGTCTTCATCGAGCATCTCACCACTTGCCATGGAAATGTGCTTACCGAACCACAAATCCTGGTAAGGACGAGAAGAAGCCGAACGATTGATATACGTGATCCATTCGCGTGTCCAATTTGTGACTGTTCCCCACCCGAGGTCGAATCCCAACTAACCGAGAACTTGAAATACGAGCCGTTGTGGAATCATATCGCAAGGCACCTTAAGGCTATCTCTTTCATTTCTTTGTCATATCTAGACATACGCGACAATCCGGGTGGTTCTGTCAAATCAGATGAAGCAGGTATAAGTCATAATAGGGTAGAAATATCCAACACCTCCCACCTGATACAACCAGGGGAAACCCAGGAGTGGTTGGAAGATCTTTCGTCTCCGACTCTGGCGGATCTTGAGGAATCCTCTTATGTATCGCCCCAATCAATTCCAGACGACCTGAGTCCAAATTGGCCCTACTGGATGACAGAAATAAACACCCGTGATAATGAGGTTGATGAAACCCTTCATCATTTTGCTGTTGGGTTATTGCGGCAGGGAAACGAGTCGCATATAGGATTACCAAAATTAGGAACCAACAGCCCTCAGGAGGGTCATGCTTCTATATCCCCTACTGCTCAACCAACCACGACAGATATACTTCCCCTGAAAATATTTGTGGCAGTGGACTTTGGTCGGTATTTCACTCCTACCAAAAACCTGCCCAGCTGACTTCGCTCTTAATAACCCAGGCTTGGCGTATTCCTCAATTGCCTATAGCAGCCCTGTGAATTTAAAAGATTTCAGAATCGAAGACGTATTGGTCCTTTGATCAGTCCACCGCTCTATCTGGACGATACTGACAACAGACAGATTGAGAAAAACATGATAACATCATGGCCAGATACATCGATAATCTCGGATCACGTCCCGACGTAGGTTTCTCAGTCGTAGCCTCTCTTTTTAATACCCTCACTAAACTCTAAACCCGACAGACTTCTTCAATACCATGATTCTGCCTATCTCAACTCGCAAGTCCTTCGTCTCTTGTCTTTCCTGCTGTATAAGGCGTGCTAAAATCTGATTTAATAGGCTTCCTGAGAACAGTGAACACAGTAGCTACAAATGGGGCTACCAGATTGAGTATGATGAGATACCTGTGGAGGAACTGTTCAAATTTCATATAGCCCCCGAACTGCTCACCGCTCCAATACTCAAAAAGTGGCCTCCCCTCACTCCTGCTTCCGGAACAGCAGGTGAAATGGTGATCACGGACTTTTTGAGAGGATTAACAGAACATGTCGAGGAGCACTTATCAGACAGACTTGATAGGGAGATTGTGTCAAGGATCACAAAACAATATATCTTTCCTGTTTCCTCAATTTGGTCTGAAACAGCTCAAGAGATACTCCGTATCTGTGCAGAGAATGCCGGCATGGGCAATGCTGCTCGTCTCCAGCTTGTATCGCAACCTGAGGCCGCAACACTATACGCAAAGAGGCATACTCTGCCAGGTTACCTGGAGAAAAATGACACATTTGTAACATGTGTGGCTGGAGCCGGGTGAGTTTATTGTCAAGCTCAAAACTTTCATCTTGAAACAGTTTATCAAAACTGTTATTCCAGCTCTCTCTTTAACTCCTAACGACACGCTGACTTACCTTTCGGTCCCCAGATCGGTAGAATTAGCTTCCTATACCGTGGATAGTATCGAACCTGAGATGAAGTTCTCTAATTTTGGACCCATTACTGGCAGGTACGTTGGTCAACTCATTTCTTGCCTTCCTAATAGTAAAAGAAGTTGGCGTTACCCAGCAAACACCTAACTTTACAGCATTTGCACGAAAATGTAGGGGCAATTAAGAGGCTCATTCGAGAATGTCTCGGAGAATCGAAAACTTAGTTGTTTTGTTCTTTTATTCCTCTAGAACAATATTTGCTGGCTTCTCTTGGCACAAGTCAGACTAAAAGTCACTGTAATCAAGAATATACTGACATTGAAATCAAGTCTTTGTGGATCTTCTATCTTAAACCCGATTTTCGACCAATTCCTCCGAGACAAATTCCGCGACTGTTCTCAATGGAACGAAGGACATCACATTGATGCACTACATCGTTTCGAAACAAAAATAAAACGAGAGTACATTGGTGATAAGCAGAAATCCTTCGTTCTTCCAGCTCGTGGGTTGCCGAATAACCCCAGCCTCGGCATACACAATGGAAGATTCGAAGTTTCAGGGGCAGAGATAGATGTTGTATTTGAGCCTGTAGTATCCGAGGTGTTGGGTCTGGTGACCAAGCAGATCCAGAACACGCAAAGCTCAGTCCGAATGGTTCTCATAGCTGGTGGATTTGGCCAAAATAGCTATTTGGTCGACAGAATAAGGGAGGCTGTTGCTCCAACAGAGGTCTTCCGACTTGAGAATGCGTAAGTCGGAAACCTGGCTACTTTTAATAACAATCTAACGATGCCTTTACAGAGAAACAGCAGTTGTGAAGGGTGCCTTACTTTGGGGGTTGGAAGGGCTGAAAGCAAATGCTGCGAAAGTACACCTCGGTAGCCGTCTTCTTCGTTCAAGTTATGGAATTATGGATTCTGTTCAGTACGATCCAGGAACCCATGATCAGTATGGCTTAAAAACTTGTCAATCTTGATGTACTAACATAGTTTACAGCTCGGAACACTATATTGATGCAATTTCAGGTGATCGGCGTATTAATTTAATGCACTGGTTTGCTCTCAAGGTAACAAGATATTCGTTATAGCTCGAGCAATTGCTGATGTACTCTTTTAGGGGGATGAACTTAAGGAAACCAGCGTATTCCTACTTTCAGTACATTTTAGCCAGCAAAACGTTGCTGAAAGTCCACTAAAGGAAATGTCGGTCACGATTTACCAGTGTTCGCAAAACAATCCGCCCATGTATCAAACTGATCAAGGTAAAATTACTATTATTACATCTCTTTTGAAGATTCCCCTCTAATTTGGGGTAACAGTCACAAAGCTGGCTGAATTGCGGGTTGATTTTGGAAGTATTCCGGAAACAGATCTCAATCGTATGAGGGGTTCATCTGGGAGATTTTACTACAACGTAACCATGGATATTGAAATGTCGATCCAATCCGCCTCCTTGGAATTCGCGCTGGTCTATGGTGGAAAAAAATACGACACTTTCCAAGCGAGTTTTAGCTGAATTATCAGAGGCCGATTTCAGACGGTCCAATTAGTCTAAAATAAGAAACTATTAAGCTAGAGTTACACGTACTTTGAACAATGCATCAAGTAGTGAAACACCCTATAATTGGTTTCACCCCCTCGCTTTAACCATTATTATCCGAGAAGAGAAAGGACGAAGCACACCTACAAGTAAATTGTTGCTGGAATCGCTTAGAACCAGTAACACGTGATCTAGAACATTCTAGAATTATATACTTGGGCAAGTATCTAGTGAACGCCCTTTAGCTCGTCACTACTTTTTAGTATAGATTTAGCACTAAAACTACTCGATTTCTACTCTAACACACACTTTTATTTTTGTAATTGTTCTATAACTATAACTCTAAAATAGCTAAAAAAAGTAGAAAGTTAAAGAGACGTAAGGAGCCTATAAAGATAACTAGCCGCCGCGAGGTTCCTGTCTAGCAGCGCACTTATATTGTTAGTCGTATTAGACAGAATACTAACAAGGAAGAGTCACTTCTATAGGCGGACAGAAATGATAAGTCTTACTATAACGATTCTTAAACTAACTACTAAGGTAACTAAGTATCGCTAGGGTTTATTCTTATAAAGAGGTTTAATCGTAGACTAGGTGTTTACTTTAGAGGTAAACTCGTCACTTTAACTATAAAGCTGTTAAGGTAGTAATAACAATATAATATTAAGTTAAGTACGAAGCTTCTATCTAATAATAGATATACTAGTACTATATAGAACCTTTCTACTTATAGATCTACTCTAGATCCTAGGACCTCTTTAGATCTCTAGGAGATTCTTAGAGATCTATTATATAATTACTACTATATAAAATCCTTAGATCTACTCTAGATCCTAGGACCTCTTTAGATCTCTAGAGGATCCTTAGAGATCTATCACGTGATTACTACTATATGAAATCCTTAGATCGCTTAGCTAACCTAAGCGACCTGTCTAATACTATAAGAGTATATAATAGTACTTAACCTGTTAGGACGCTATCTAGTCTTTACTAGTTATATATATATATAATTTATAATACTATTCTCTTCTTAGTCTAGCGTGTCTCTACGCTTAAGTACAACCTAGGAAATGTTATTAGAAGGCTAGCGGCCTTCTCCTGTTATAATGTTTTTAATAACACTATAAGTAGATACTTATAAAAAGAAGAAAGAAAGGTTTTAACTTACTAATAATATTAAAAACATCTAATATAAAGTTATAGCCTATTTCTAATACTTCTTATAAGGCTAGTAGTATCTTATAGATAAATCCTAATCTAGCTATTATACTAAATACGTTTATATAAAGTTAAAATATAATAGAGGTAGTAATTCCTAGAATAAGAGCGTCTCTACTAAAAAAGAGTAGGAATCTCTAGATACTTAGAAGAAGCATCTATAAGATAAAGAGAAGGCTACTATAGCTAAGATCCTTTAGCTATAAAAGTAGTAGAAGTTTATCTAGAAGCGTTATAAGGAAATAGCTTATTAAGAACTTAAATTTATTAACGAACTTAATACTATAGAGGAATTAGAAAAGAGTTAACAGAAGGAATAGAAAGATAGAGAGAAGTAAGAGACGAAGACTACCTAGCTAGCTACCTTCTATACCTCTACTACGTCTAACCTAATTCCCGACCTAGGTCTCGACTCTAGTTTCTTTAAGGCTTTTCCTACTAACTATATACTATAGGCAGACTTAAGTTTTAGAAATAGAACTCCTTAAGTTCTATCGAGTACTAGCTAATATTCTCTTTTAGTTTCTAAGTGTTCTCTAAATATAGGTAATCTAACTATTTAATTAAATACTTAATCTTACCTCTAATAGGTTTATAGTTAAGAATCTTCTTAACCTTATACTTAGTATTTAGATTAACTAACTAGATCTCTATAAGTAGAGCTAGTAGTACTTCTAGTAGTACTAGTTTAAGAAGTAAGATATAGAATACTAGAAAGATATTTATTATTTTTAGTAGAGCTAGTTTATAATTTAAAGGTTCTTTTACTTACTTAATTTTAAATAGTCTAATATATATATAGTCTAGTTTTCTACTTAGTCTCTTTATATTAATATTTTTCTACTATAAGTAGACTTTATCTCTCTCTTTTAGTATTAGCTTCTAACTATATTATTTATTATAGTAGTATATATTACGCTCTACTATAAACTATAAGTCCTCTATAAGTTTCTTATATAGACCTTTAATCTTTAAGGCTAATACTTAAGCTAATTAATTATTACTTATTATTTTTATTAGACTATTATATACTAGTAATTTATATCTAAAGTTAGTATAGAATAGTAATATAAGTATTATTTCTATAGTTAAGCTATTATATATAAACTAAGCTAAAG
>LKTO01000192.1:0-85066 GCA_001399465.1 Hymenoscyphus scutula
CCCCCCAGCGATTCACAAAATAATACCCCCCGCCACGATCGTAGTCACAGTCTCAATAACAACAACAACAACACCACCACCACCACCACCTCCCATGATAATAATCCCTTTTCCGATCTAGACAATTTCACCCTTCCTCCTATAGCGTATCCAGACGCCGGCGCAGAGAGGGAGTTGCCACCGTTTTTTGACAACTTCGCTCCTGCACCAGCGTTGGGTACGCCTTCACCCCCCCTCGCCGTGACCTCCCGATCAAACATCTCCTCAACCTCTGCCCCGCAACGAAGCCACAATCACTACGAACCGGAGCCAGAAGACGAACCGCCACCGTCAAATCAACAACTACAACAATCTTCGCGAGCCCCACCACAACCCTTTCAAAATCTACCACTCTACTTCCCCGATTCGCCCGACCCATTCAACGATCTTTTTGATTCCGATCCCTTTGACGACCCTTTCAATTTCGACGATTACTTGAATTTGGAACTGCGAGACTCTCCATCACTAGATTACGTGCCCAGCATGCCGCGAACCAGCACCCGCGTTAGGGCTGTCCCCCGCAACGTCATTGACCTTACTGGCCCCTCAACACAACCCGCGGCGTCTCCAAGTCGAAAGCGAAGAGCAGAAGAAGCTGCGAATGAGCCGAACCACAAGAAGCCGAGGAGTCGTAACTCCCCTCTCGAAAAAGAAGGGAGTCTCGTCCCAAAGTCGGAAGATGTTGAAGTGGTGGACTTGAGTGGCGACGAAGGCGAGGAATACAAGGACAAAATCGCAAAGGAACAGGCAGATTTGATCAAGAAACAGAATCAGGAGGAGGCAATGAAACCCGTCAAGCTGGCAGAGTTCAATTGCATCATTTGCATGGAGCAACCTACCGATCTAACAATCACGCATTGCGGTATGCTTTCATTTATTCCCGGTTCACAAGACTACATGCTAATTTTCACACAGGCCATCTCTACTGCTCCGAATGCCTCCACCACGCCCTCTTCGTCGGTGACAAGAAATGTTGCCCCGTCTGCCGAGCCACGATCAACACTAACCTCACAGGACGAGGAGACATCAAGCGACCCCACAAGAACGGACTTTTCAGCCTCGAAATGAAACTCAGACAGAAAGATAAGAAGGGGAAACAAGCAGTACGAGTCCGATGACGACAGGCCTGACAATAAAATACAAAGGGAAAGCTGGAAAGGGCAATGGGCAAAAAACAGGACATGATTCATGGAGTTAACCCGGATGGGTGGATATTTGAAAGCATCATACAAGGCGTACTGGGGGCTGGGGATGGGGGACTAAAGTCAATGATACCATGTTGCATTAAGGGGAATTTGGAAGGCGTTTTTTTCTTCTCCCTTCTCCAGGTGGTTGAATTTCCCTCTCTCTCTTTTCTTTCCTACGGGAGCGGGATGGAGAGTGATGTAAATATCAAATGAGCCCCGTTTTTTTCTACCCCTCGAGAGGGCTTCCAGGACCGTCTGCACTCCTTTGGTAGCATGAGGGGGCGGGGACATTGTTTATATGGAATGAAAGCGAATAAGCGCTCGCCTCTTTTCGAACAAAGGGCAGTGATTAATGTGTGGTTGTAGTAAATTTGATTTCTCTTTTTTCATTGTTGCTATATTTTGGCATGGAAGTGATGATGATTGTTGTGTTGTCGAGTACCAGGACAGAGACGAGGGAGTCGAGCTGACATGTGATAGTACAATACAAGATATATACGCGCTCACCTGGTAGAGCTGAAAGTTTTATTTCCGTCTCATTTTTATAAATTCTGAGATGAATAGGCGTGTTGTATCGATAATTATTTTTTCGCTTTCTGGAATTGGGAAGAGGTTACTTGTGTAAGTCCCGTCGCTTGTAAATAAATCCAGAGCCCCTGGTACGTCCTCGCCTTCTCTTATTCCCTTAACCATCTAACCCAAAGATGTTCAACAGAGTACTGTGCGACATGGAGGGACATCTAGAAAAAAGAAGAGGGGAAATTCATTTCACTACTCGGACTTAGACGACAATCTTTCCGGTGATGTTAGACACCGAAGAGTTGATTGTATTGAGACTTTTACTTGGGAGAGGGGTTGTGTATGGCTTGGATGGGTGTTTTTCGGTGATGTTTGTATTATAAGTTATGAATAGGAAGGGGAAGGGAATAGTTTATTTATTTTTTAATAATATAATCGAGAATTAAGTATTTTACTCTCTAATTTATTATAAAATAACTAGTAAGTATTTTTAATCAGATAGAAGTAAATCTATAATCTAAGCTATATAATAAAACTTCTTTAACTTAGAGCTTTTACTCTTATAATTCTAACTTTATCTATATCTATATCTAACTCTAATTCTAACTCTATCTATATTTACTATATAACTACTACTACTACTACTAGTAGTAGTAGTAATAAACCTCTTTAGAAGTATAAAGAGAATATCTAGTAGTAAGAGTAGTAAGAGTAATAAGAGTAATAAGAGTAATAAAATAAAGTTATAAAGTAGTATCTCTAGAAGTAAATATACTTGTTTCTAATAGTACTCTAGAGGATAGGAAAGGTACTTGTTTACAATGTAAACCTTTCAAAATCTGTCTTGTAAAAGAGGGCATGTCGAAGAAATTGGGATCTAAAACTGTCGCTCTAAAAGTAAGACTATAATGTTATATTCCCGGCTATTAGTCCAGGCAATACACAGGATAACCATTACACTAGAGGAGGAATAGTGCAAAAGTCAACCGCGATTACCACCAAACGGCGAAATCGCAGCTAATAGCACGTATATAGAACGGACCCTATAATATAGCCTCTAGCTAATATCACAATAATCTGTCTGATCACCTGTGTAGACAGCCTTAGGTAGAGCAGAACCTCGAGCATCTCACACCGCGCTTACTTCGCGGCAACAAAGCCTCATGCCATGTTACCTCGAGACTCACTTCAACTATTACCTTCGGTCAGCTTCCCTGTTCCTCTAGACTATTTACAACTTTCCCACTGCTTTTATCCACGAAATGAGTCCTTCAAACTGTGACGCTGACGGCCAGGGCGAAGCTCCAGAGCCATCAGAAATCGCAGCCTACAGAAAACAAGGCTCGCAATGGGTATGGGGGAAAGGAGTCCCTGAACTTAAACCCATGAAAAACGTTGCCACTGGCCTTTGCTTTTTCCGGTATGGATCCGCTTCGGTCGGAGACATGTCAGCGATCCGACTGCGAGAAGAAGACGTGGAAGCTTGGCTGAATACACCGGTTCCGGTAAAGAATGGCGAGAACCCATGTGATGGATACAAGATTCTGCAGGTCGTTGAACGTATCAGTGAGTCTCAGGACGGGGAAATAGCTATGAAATGTGAAACTTTTCTTGCTATAGCAAAGGCTTTCCACCTCCCGCCTGTGGAGCTGGACACGTTGAGTTGGCCTCAGGGGGCTGGTGGAATGTTTACTCAGGATGATGGGTCCTTTGGTATGCATTTCTAGTCCCCTCTCAGCTCAAGCTCTTGTGCTGTTCCCTGAACAGAAAGGAATTATAACAGATTTTTGATAAGTTAGTCTAACGTGATAGAAAAGTATTTATTCGCCGAAGGCCCTTTCTCCCGAATGGGGTGACTTCAAGCCTTCGGTACGATCCAGCTACTAATCTCACTACAGGGTATACCTTCATCGACGAGGAATTCTTCGTCACTGTTGATTCATATGATACTCTGTGCGAACAATACTCTGCCTGTCCTCATCCTCTACTTATTCCCGTCTTGATGATCGAGCTATTGCTTGAGTTAGAAGCAAGCAGCATGGAGATAATTAGGAGGCGGTTAAGGCATATCGAGTATCAAACCGGTTTCTCGAGCGTTGTTTTTGCGGCGGGTGAACAAAAGTTTGAAGATTATCAATTCCTGGTAAAGAAGCTGGGAGAGAACCATTCGTATTATTTGACTAGTCAGACGGGGTTGAAGATTGTTCAACTAGAGGCGAGGAGGCAATTAGAACATCTTGCTTTGATTAATACAGTCCTACCAGAGGCCAAAAGGGCTATATTGAAGAAACCGGCATTGAGACTTCGGGAGAGATTGGAGTACCTTTTGAGTGGCGCCGAACAAGCGATTTTACATGGGAATATGCTTAATCGCTTACAAGCGCAGCAAGCCGTGGTACGTATCATAGCCCTTCATTGATCTCAGAATTGGCTAAACCCTCTTTCTCTCAAAGTTGTTCAACCTCATCGCTCAGCAAGACACAAAAATAAACATAGCCCTTGCCAAGGACTCCAAAGAATTGGCAGCAGCAAGCAAACAAGACAGCTCGGCCATGAAAATCATCGCTTTTCTAACAACCCTTTTCCTACCTGGGACTTTCGTAGCTGTATGTGTATCTCGCTCAACACCCATCCTACTTCTCCCACTTGACATCCCCCCTCAAAAAGAATAATGTTCCCACAAGAACGACACTCGGATCACTTCTCATCAATTCACTTACTATCCGAAAAACTTACAGACATTCTTCGCGATGCCTCTCTTCGACTGGGAAGCCCCCACCATCAAGCAAGCCACGACCCAACACTTTTGGTTCTACTGGGCCATCACCGGGCCCCTAACACTAGCGACTATGATCACCGTCCTCTCCTGGGCCATTTGGCAACGCAGCCAGGCGAGAAGTAGGGCCCTGAAAGCTAGGAAGAGCGTGGGGGGGAAGGAAGGGGGCAGCGACGACTCCGATGAGAGCGAAAAAGGATCTGCGCGCGAAGAGGGCATGAGTAGCAACGATATTCCCACAGAAGAGGAAATTCTGAAGTCTGGGAGGGAGAGGCTTGTAGATCTTGTGAGGAAGCGGAGAGGAAAGAGCAGGGGGTTCTTGGCGAGGGAGATGGAGTTGAGGGGGGTTGGTGTTTGAGTGGCGGGTTGATGATGTGAGTATTATTGAAGTGTTTGGATGAAGTAGGAGGATGTGAGATACTCAAGTGAGCTGTGTTACCATTATGTCTATTGTTAGTGGAAGATTTTCTTGAGTTTGGTGGTTTACATGTGTCCACGACTTCGCTCAACCTTAGCTTAAAGGCATCTGGAGCAAGCAATAGCATGGAAAACGGCTGTAGGGAGGAAAGGGGGGCAAAGAAGGTCAGTGGGCTTGGGATTTGAGTGAATATCACATCTACTTCCGAATGTTGCTGTCTATAAAATAACACCCTTTGGCTTTCTTATATTGACTTGCTGAAAAACAGACCCAGAATGAAAGTATTATGTCTTATTTCTCTGCCCAAAGTAGTTGTCTGTGAAGATGCTTGATGTTGCAGAGTTAAGAAAGAGTCCTGCTCTCCTGTACTTTGACTTATTGTTTCTTGCCGACGGGAGGGCGGATCTGGTGCCGGAAAGGTGATAATACAGATGCAAGCTTCCACTTCGGAGGCTATTGGCTTTCAAATGAGAGAAGACGCTTTGTAAAACCATGGAAGCTAGGATAGAAGGGAGGTGTAAGCTTCGTTGAAACTCAAAAGTAGGGGTTTCTCATCTACTTTTAAGAGTCAAAGCGAAGACTATAACTATTCTAGGGAGACTTAAGTGAATGCCTTACCTATTCTCAATTGATGTCAAATTGATGCCAAGACTGGCGAATGAAATTGAGATTGTTCTATATAAACGTCTCTCCTTAGAATTGAGCTCCTCAACACAGGGTTAGCTACGGAAGCGGTTTATGCAATTGTTCTGGTATTTTTGCTTAATGATAGCTGTTAGGTGATGTACGTTAAGCTTTGGCTTTATGGGAGAATAAATTTACTTTGAACTGCTTTGCGTTTGCCTTTCTGTATGTTTCGAGAGGAACGAAGGAGCTGGATTCGGTGGTGGCGATTTAATCGACAGCAAGAGCTTAGCGGACAGCAAGAACGTAGCCCACAGCTTATGTTCAGGTGCTAGACTAACCACGCCTTAACTAGAACTTAGTATGGGTCTTTATAGTCTTCTCTTATAGCGCCAGAAAGGAAGGAAGTACATATTATAGGTAGAAGAGAACTGTTTTTACAGTAAGGCATCCCCTCTGGGTTTGACGAAATATTTTGATGTACCCTCGGTCGTCGCCAAGTGTGAAAGAGTCTATATAAAGGATGACTTTTGCAAGAAAGGATGAGTTCCTTGGAGAATATTTTGGTAAATGCGGCCGATTTTAGGTTCCCTCATTCTTCTGTGTTAACTGTCAACTAATAACAAGATTAATTACCTGAAACCACAAAACAATCCTGCTTCTTCCTCTGACTTATGCAACTCCTAGGAAACCCTTACATCATTTGTTGCACATCGCAATCTGTCGCAAACCACCTAATTAGGTAAAGCTCCTCGCTTCGCTAAGTGAATATCGCAGAACCTCAAGTCCTCTGTCGCAAATCGCCTAATTAGGAAAGACTCCATCCAAGTGAATGTTACAAGTTGACTTTTGTTGCACATCGCGCTTTCGCTAACTTGTTAACTTCCTATTTGGGAAACGCGTTGACTCGCTTAAGGTAAGTGAATGTGTTCTTCATAAGATTACAGCTCCGAAGCTTCACCGCCACCTACCCTCGCAAATGTTGGGAAGCAGACGGCGGTCGGCAGGAAATGAATTGTTGCCCACCTTGTGCTTGCGAGAAGGCAAGTAGCCACGGAACACTGAAGGCAAAGAGATTTATCCCTTTTCAGTGGTGTCCCATTGAGACAACGTAGAAGTGAGTATTTAGCGAAATCTGATTTCTTTCCACAATCTTTTACGCGAATATCGCAGCCTCTGAAGCGCCTACAAACCTATAAAAGCACTCGAGTACCTTTATATCTTGGTTACTAGAAACGTCATCGAATTCAAACATTTTCAGCTTTTGGTTAGAAACGGAAAAAAACGAGTTATAGCATCCTATAGACCCATACTATAGAATTGAGTATATTATTTTCTACTACCAGACCCTATTTTTTGCGACAGCTTTGTCCATAATCCATTGGGTAAAAGCACTCTACTGAAGGAATGAACATAATGTGACAATGAAAAATGAGCGTTTATGTGAGGATTTTCAGTGAGAGCAGCTAAGTTATCTGAAGGTATGTCTGTCTTCGAATTTGCTCTCGCGAAAGGGGATATAGCCTCAGTTTCTCTTCTTTTGAAAATTGCTCTTGGCTTTTTCTTAGTAGAGGGTTTTATAGTTGAGAAAGGTTAAGACCTCGACCAGTGAACTTTCTTAACAACTTCATCTTCATATCAAGTGCGAGTAGATACTGCTAAGCTCGGAACTGAGAGAACCTCTATAAAAAAACTGCCTTTACAAAGAATGTTGATATACATCCTTGAAAGTAGCAATCGGGTGGGTTATTGTGCGAAAACATTCATGTACGGGTGCACGAAGAGGGAGGATCGATCCAAACCACGATCTCCCAAGTCCTCGACTCTTTGGAACAAAACTTCTCGCTCAAGCACAGAAGCACTCCTACCCCCCGTTCCCAATCCGACCTCCAATGGCACGACAGCGTATGGTCTCTCCTTCCCTCGACATGACCTTCCTTGACTCTCACGACCTCGTCCTCAATTCACACCCACAACTACCACCAAGGCTTTCGCAAACACCGACCAGCTCCAGAACAAACGCTCATTTCATTCCTTCATCAAAAATACATCTAAATGAATTCGCCTAAAAGCTCGGTCGCTTGCCTCCCCAGAGAAAAAGCATTCGCGCTCCTGCCCTCTCCATGCAAAGAAACTCCCAAAGATCCAACCTCGGGGCTGCAGGCAGTAAAGAAAAACCTAGCGTATTTCAACTAACCCAGCCAGCTAGAACGAACAGAACAGGCATAAACTCGCTTTCTCATTTACTACCACATGCTGACATGCTCACTCGCTCGCCTACTCATGCTAAGTACACATAATGTCCCGTGTCCCCGTCTCGCTCGATGTAATCTTTCTCGATCAATTCTGTTTCCAAGATTAGCATCACATTCACCAAGTCACATCAGACCAGGTCCTCAACACCTGTAACACCGAGAGATATAAAGGAATGGAAGCACTTACTCTCAATATTCTTCTTAATCTCGGCTGGTTCTACAGCCCCCCTCGCCTTTGTCTGCCCAATAACCTCCGCCACCAAATTAGGATGAGAGATTGTCTTCCGTCCTTTCATAATCCTCACAATAGCAGCCTGAGTCTCATATTGTCGATCCTGATGAACCCTCTCATGCGTCTCCTTATTCTCTTGCTGCGTTTCCTTCAACTGAATCTGATTGATCTTGATGCGAATCTTCGGATCGGTAAACCGCGTGTTAACAGTAAATGTATCCGAGTGGTCGATATCACGACCCTTGGGATGTTTGGTCAAAACCCTGAATTTCCCGCAGGCGAGGGATTGTAGAGTACGTTCGAGTTCGACGTCGACGAGACCGGTGTATTTTTGGATATCGGTGTAGGATAGGTTTTCGCCTTGTTGGAGGTTGTTGAAGAGCACAAGGACAATGGCTTGGAAGGCGGAGACGAGCAATTCTTTCGCTCCTTTGTCGAATTGGGCGCGAACGACGGCGTGTGCGAGGGCATGTTTCCATGTTAGACGTCGACCGGTATGCTTCCTTTGGTAATACATATCATATTTTTCGATATGTTTTGCGACTTCATCGGGAAGATTGACTTTAACATCGGGGTAAGTGGGCCAAGCTGCGGCCGAGAGAACGTTGACTTGGAGATCCAGTGTGGTTTTGCTGGTATTGCTCAGTGACTGCTTATAGGCAACCATCTCGTCCTTAGCAATCTCCTGATCCTTGAACATCTGCTCCAGATTGTGGGTAAATTGATATCCACATTCTCCCTTTAACTTGGCGAGCATATTTCGTTCCGCATCTTGACTTGCACTTCTTGCCATCAGCAATCGTCGAGCGAGATCCTTCTTGTAGAACGCTTCAAAAACATCCTTTCCTTGAATGAAACGGAATAACTCCAAAGCTTGTTCTAGTTGTCGATCGAGCTCAGCATCTTGGTCACCAGAACTCGCTTGGCCCTGCTTCTCGGCATCATCCCGGTCTTTGGCATCCGAAGCAAGTGAGCGTGGAACTGCCTTAAGACCTCCACGGAGAAGTGTATCTATATATTTAGCAATCATTTCTCCAACCTTGGAATTGTTCGTTCCCCAAGCTGTCGTATTTTTCCGGTCATTGATGAAGTTGCCGAAAGCTTCTCTGAGGCTGTATGTAAATGTTGCATCTTTCGCGAAGGAATCTCGGATAACGACATCCAGAGCTCTCTTCAGTTCAAGGAGACGAACAACCATATCATCCACCTTTTCTTTCTCTCGAACGATCGACGAACCAACGATTTTGATATGAGCTTCGAATGGTTTCTTTAGGTTTTGTTGTATGTCTGAGAGCTTCAGTAGGGCATAAAGTGTTTTCAATGAACCGACTGCATTCTCCTCGATGAGAGCAGAAAGACTAGTCTGGTCGAGAAGTAACTCGGAACAGTCCTCAATGAGCATTTTATGACTCAAGTCCAGAAGTTTCCTCTTCGTTGTACTATCGAAATTGTATGTATCGCACCGTAGAGCTTCTTCCAAGAGTAATTCATCACAAGCAGCCACGTAACTCTTCATTCCCTGACTACTCCGCTCTAGTACAAACTTTCGAAGAAATTCCGTCGAGGTAGCTATAAATGTTCGTTCGAATGCCTTTCCGAAGATCCCGAAGACGTGGAACATCAAGATAGATTCCTTCAGAAGTTTCGCTTCAAACAAGTCCGCCTGGCGAGTTCGGTCGTACTCCACCAGTTCGCAAATTCCCAGTACCACCCTGTTTCCTAAAGAGTGACCGCCAATCGTTGATTTACTTTTGCTAAAGACCGCAGACCGGAACTGCTGTATGCCTTGTTCTTCCAATTGCAGGAGATTTTTCGCATTAAGTAGGAATGACTGATTTAAGTAACTGAATATGGATCGAAGGAGTGTCTACTCAAGAATTATTAGCATAAAGAACCAAGAGACAAACATGATTGGATAACCCACGGCTTGGTTATTCCAAATCGTCCAGTATTTATAAACAGTCCGCAACGCCCCAAGGTGGGTAGCCCCCGATTCTGCCTCAATAACCGGCAGAAGCTCCTTTTCAAGATATCTCTTACATCTGTCTTTCAAATGTACAGAAAGACTCTCAGCCTGCCCATGCCGGCAAGTAGCTTCCACCCCGCGACACAGTACCTCTAGTGGCAAAACAGGTTGTTTGCCTTTGAATACCGACGTGATAGCAGCATCCAAATCCTCCCAGGTCCTTTTATAATAAGTATCCACATCCTTCTTTTGCGTCGTCCGCAAGTTCTTGATCACCAGTCGTTTCGCGCCGGAATGGGGTTGGAAGTTTGAGGGTTTTGAGGTGGTGGTGAGGTCGACAACTTTGTGTTGAAATATCCCTCCCATGACTTTACTCATCTCTGCGACCTTTTCCCGATTCCTGGGCGAGTGGGAGACCTTCTGTCGCTTTTGGGAGATGTTTTGGGTGTTTTGGGTGTTTTGGGGGGCGGGGGCGGGTGAGGAGGTCTCTTCGTCGTGGAGTTTTCGTTTGGCTAGGGCAGTCGGATAGGAATTCGGGATTGGAATGGAATAGGGATTGGAGGGGTTGAGGAAGTTGTCAAAGGACGAGCTCTGCGTGGGTTGCATCGACCTGGGCCTGTCCGTCGACGGACATAAAGGGAAGCTTCGGGTATTTCGTGGTTGAGGTGGGGAAGAGGAGCAGGCGCGTTTGCGCTCGACCTGGGACCTCGTTGTCGCGGGAGGAAGTGGTGACGCAGCTGCAGGGCAAACGGGGGAATTCGCTCGATCGACAGGTGAGTGACAATCGAAGAACGTGTGGATTTAGATGAAGCACAGGAAGAGTGCGTGGTGAGGGACTCGAGCACAACAATTCAACTTGAGGGGAACAAGTTAGTTTGGATTCGTCGAGGACGAGGGAGTATGCAGCCAGAGGACGCGGTACTTGTACACAGCATCGAGTTCAAAGTTGGCGATAACGAATTTGCTATCGCCGGGACAAAAGCAGCACTGCAGACAAGGGTTCATCGGTGGGATCACTACAGCTACTTGTACTTGTATTCCTTGAATGTTAATGAGATTTTCAGAGATTCTACAGCTTCTTTGATTACTTCACAAAGACCAGAAAAACGAACCTCATTGGAATTGTACATTGAACCCTGGGACTGTTATGATAAGCTCAACAACGCTTTCATTACTCTACTTTTGTGTCATTTCATTTCTACATTTTACTGGCCCCAATGAATCCCTTTCATGCACATTCACCAAAAGGCTATTGGCCTCCCTCCCCATTTTAGTAACATCTTACATCGTACTTTTTGCTATCCAGTTCTATTTTCTTTCCTCTCCCTCAAGTAAACGCTGTCAAGGATCTTCTTTTTGTAGGTCTTCCATTCGCCCCTTCCGACTAGGAGAACAATTAGTACACATTTTGCTATGCAGAAGCGCAGGAGCTCACCTCGATAAATCCAGTAAATGTCATCAACAACATGAATGAATCGGCCAATTCCTCAATCTGTTCCGTGACCTCAACATGAGCGGCCAGTCCGGCTGATTTCTTGAGCACTTCATTGATGGTCCTCTTATTTTCGGCGAGGAAAGAGCGACTTAGTTGCATCGTCTGTTGATTTTGTGCCCCCCGGCTTAATGTAGCTGCGCATACCACTCTCATGATTGCTACGAGCAGGCCATAGTGTTTGTTCAGAGCATTTTCGCCCTCGATATCTGAGGTGGAAAGTTAGTTGCAGGATGATTAATAGTTACAGACTACTTACCGACACCAAGGTCGGGATCAACAACAAATAGCCCAGAGTCGACAATGGAATGTAGCAATCCAGCTCCTATTACAGCTGTAGCGCCATATCGAGTTTGAGATACGTGGAGGAGGAGAGCGAGTCGGGCATGGCAGTATGAAAGGGTTATGTCCACATCTAAATCTTGTCAGTTTGAATATCAACCATATTAAGGGGAATGACCTACGTTCTGCCGGTGTTTCTCGTAATTCGTTTGGCATTTTGGCAATAGACCCAACAAGAAGGGAAATAAAGTTCACCCGCATCAACGAGTCAACAATGTACTTTGAATTCTCATGCTTGGCCATATTGACCAACGCGCCGAGAATGAGTAACGCAGCAATCCTACCAGTGAACTCGCTTGCATGGGCATCGTCGCAGATCACATCGATAAATCGATCCCCGGCGGACTTGATGGTCTGGATACTGTGTCTGCGATGAAGACCAGAAACCGCTGTGGCATCTGCCATCCCTGTCAAATATCGATAGTTGATGGTATAAAAGATCTGCTTCAATTCGGCTTTGGAGCCCAGTGAGCTGATCGCCTTGAGCGACACTTGGAAGAGATGGAATAATCTGTCGCTAACAAGATCTCCTATGTCATCCTTATTGAAAGACTGGGCATCAAAGTCAAGATGAAAGATGATAGATTTTGCGAGCTTGGCAAGCTGCAATGCCTCCGAAACGTTGTCGAGGTCGCTCTCAAGTCTTGGCATTATAGTCTGCAGGGTTCTTAAGAGAACAGAAGTCTTCGAAGTTCGATCAAAATCGTTTGTTTCGATCATGAGGAGCATTAACTGGATCCAAGCTCTCAGAACCTTCATCCGAGCAGCATAGAGAGTCTTGGTTTGATTGTCTCTTGCATAAAAATCGATGATTTGCTGGGCTTCGTGATTGACGGCAACAAACCCCTGAGGATTATCTTGCAATAAGTGCGTATTGAGAAGCTCTGATCGGCGTAGTATTAGAACTTCCTCGATTTTGGCCAGGTTGGAGGTCGACTTAGGATCATTATGATCGTCTAAACAGGCTCGTAAGTCAACTTCCCGAAACCAGGATAATGGCGTGGGGGGTTCAGGCTCATCAAATTGGGGCTCCATAAAGTCGAATAAATCGAACATGGCCGCGTGAGGTCGCATCTGGCCATCATCCAACCGAGTTGATCCCATCAAAGTCTCAAATATTCTTTGTTTCAAAGATGGTGAGTGCCTTTGCGAGATTTGTCGAAGTTCAGTGGCTAAATACTGTAGAATCATAGCACGTCGCTCCATGAACTGCGCCAGGCAAGACGACGACGAGGAAGTAGCGAACTCTGGATCGGTAAGGTCTATCCCGTCCCATGGTATGCTAGGCTGTATAACTTCTTCTTGAACAAACAACATGAAAAATACGTCATTTGATCGCATCTCGATCGTAACCAGATCGGATGTAAGTGGTGACGACCATAGTGCCCTGAGTACTTGTAGAGCTTTGTGACTCAGGGATATTAACCACGAGGCCATACCAAGATCATCAGTAAGGTTAGGATTAATCACGCTCTCAAGAATTGTGTGAAAGAGCGATACACCTCGGCCAAATGAGCCCTCGCTATCAATAGTCACCGAGTTATCACCGCATTGGAAACCAAGTAGAAGATGTGCTACAGTGGGTTTGTCCGGGAAAGCCTGGAGACACGAAATGAGGAAGTCGAGAATTCGGATTTTGATAATGTACTCATGAGAGTCGGCACCCCGATTGATGTTTATATTAGTTTCCATCTCTCGCAGCAAGACCTTCGAGATTGCTTCAGCATCGTCATCGATAGCGGCGATAGCTTTGTTCCGGTTTCCGCCTCTTGGGATTCCATTGCCGGAGGCTGCTGTGAGCCGCTGAGAGGAGGAGAGCTTCCCGAGAAGGTTAAGAGAGGCAACAGTGAGTTCTGGGTGACCTACTCCGCAGTACAGGCCCAAATCTGGAATGATGGAAAGGTTGCTAAGAACACCATCCTCGAAAGATGTGAACGCAGAATTTGTGACAGGACCACGTCGAAAGGTTGGATGTGATCGGATGAGGGGTCTGATGATATCGAGATAAGTAGGCTGAAGATCCAATATCAAGGTAATAACGTGAATTCCTCTCAAAAGTGAAAGTACAAGTGGGGAGTCTGAAGCGGCTGACCCAACTTCCGCAGAATCTTGGTGAACTGCTGCAAACAATGCAGTGACAACCCTTTCAGTGTACATCCATTCCATCACCCTCGAAAACGGATGCAAAAGAACATAATTTTCAAGGTTTGATGCACTGATCGCAACATCGACGGCCACATTTGATTGACTACCGAATATTACCAGATCTTCATTGAAAGAATCAAGACAAGTTGCAATGAAATCAAGGCAGGTGAGCCCCATCAATCTTTGCTGTATAGTTTCATTTATCTCAAGAAGTCGAGCACCGAACACCTGTCCAACAGCAAAGTCGACATAGGGGTCAATACCAGGCATTCGGCTGGCTGCCCCAAGCGACTCTGGAAACGGTAAGCCATCACGTAGGCCTGGCTCTTCTCCGTCTGGACATACCAAGGCATGTATAAGCCTAACAAAGGCATTGGGCTCCTCAAAGCCGGAAGTAAGACCCTTCAAGATGGCACCCATTGCAGATGGTGAGCTTGCTGTTGAGGCTGATGGAGTCGTCTTGGACATCCCAGGGGCGTACCCCCCCGAAACCCAAACGTCGAGTGATGTCCATAAATACTCCCCGGTTTCTTTTGTTTTGTGGCTGAGAAGGGATCGTAGGGTAGAGAAGGCACACGCCCTCAGACGGGGCCCAATTGCACTACTAGCGAGTTGAAATAACAAGTCGGTGATTCGAAATGTGGGATGCTGAGCTAAAAATAACCTGGTAGCAGCACTTTCTGAACACAAACGAGTGATTAGTCGTAAATATGACTCGAGCATCATCGATTGTTCAGGTTCAGCCTCAGCGAAATCGCTGTGAGGCTTTCCGGGGCGATAAGTTTGAGTCTGTGGCACTGACAAGCGATCGCGAATCTTGGTAGAGAAATATGTGAGTTCTTTGAAAATTTGACTCCACGATAACGAGTGAGTTCTGCGCATTTTCCCCGATGTCTGCCCCTCGTCCAAGAGAAATTCGTGGGCAGCGGTAGCACAAGCTTCATCTTCGGAAATTGATTGAAGCATCTCGCAAAATGCAGTCATTAGGGGTGTCGAGGCACGCCTTGAAGCCCAGTGCACAAAACCCATGAGAGCGCCATCTCGAACATCCCAAAAACCTTCTAAAGCTGCTTTTGGTCGGCCTTCAAATACAAAGGAAATGATGACCATGAACCTTTCTAAATCAAGGTCGTGGCCGTGGTCTTTATTAAGCTGCCGTTGCTCGTCTTCGTCAATTCGCAGCTTCCGAAGAACATCCGGGAGATTTGTGATGAATGCTTCGATAAATGTTTCCAGTTGTTCCATCAATGAATCTTGGAAGGACTTTGAGAAGGGGACTGGACCACTCAGCATCACAGGGGTCTTTCGCTGCAGCCATTGCCGTAGGCCCTGCCGAGCGGGGTCATGCCATTCTACAGATTTGGCATCTGCTGAGAGACATAAAATAAAATCAAAAGCGCCGTCCTTTAGTGCTTCTGTGAACTGCCTGGAACGTTGTTTCATTTCTAAAGGCTTGGTTAGCTGGGGAAAAAAGAGGTAAGGTTAACCAACCATCGTCTAACTTATTTTCTGGAACTTGCGGGTCTGCATTTTCCCCAAACCAGCCGCTATATTCAGCTAACCACCAAGCTCGGAAGGTAGCATGTAAATAGCTCAGTGTCCATGGATTTTGTTCTCTCTGTCCAAAAAAAGTCTCATTCAAGGCTTTTGCCTCCTCTTGTTGGGCGCCACCTTCGATGCCTCCATATCGGGCAATACATGCTGCGAGTGGGGGGAAGTAATGCACTAGAGATATGTCAGCAAGTACAACAATCGGAATAAAGACTGCTGTAAAATTGGAGACTTCACAATCCGCAAACACAGTATTGAGAGAGAAAATCGTGCTCACTTAAAAGATTATCGTATTTATCGACCTTCCTCAGAGTAGCTAGTAACTGCTGGAAATCGGCTGGTGCGGACTGATTCTGTTTTATAAGATAAACCAGTATCACCCCAAGTAACTCATGCTGGGTTACAAGACTGGCTTGCTGGAATTGTACCATTTCCAAAAACTCTTGTGACCTTTGATTTATAACAGATGCAGTGTTAACCTTATCCGCAAGATCTTGCAGCCACGATTTGATATCTCCCATACTCGAAAGACATTTTCCAATATATGTTTTCGTCGTGGAGCCTTGAGGTATAGCAACTACCCTTTGGACAAATCCTTGAAGCCCAGCTCTTAGAGTATCATCCTGGTCGACATCTCCTGCATTTTGCAGTACCAAACGTAGGCAATCAAGTAGCCATCTCCGCCTTTGGTGAAACCCAACAGTCGAAATATTGCGTGCAGATCTTCCCGTAGTATCAGTTTCGCTTTGGGAATGGAAATAGAGTTGAGCAGATTCGAGTTCGTCCAGGTTTAAATCTTCCGCTAGCTGGAGCACCTCTTGTTGAAATTCGGCATTGACTTTATACTGTTCCCCAGAGACTTCGAGGATCCCTTCAACACAATGTTAGTTTTGTCTGGAGACATTGAAGGTGGGGGGTATAACCTGTAGCCAAACTCTGCCGACTTTCCGACTTTTTCGCATTTTTGTCCAACAAGGCTTTGAAGTCAGGAAGCAGGTCGTCTAGTTGAAGGCCCACCCTCTCTAGTAGGGCATCGGGCACATCGGGTTCGGAAATGGCCTCAAGGTCTGCATAGAGAACCTGGAAGCTTTCGTGGCTCTGCGGCTCTGCCATTGCTTAGGTGGGCTGAAGGTGCGAGGCTAGCGAAAGGTAGCTAGGTAAGCTAGCTATAGGTAGAGGGGATGGCGATGCGATGCGACAATGGGCGTGGGCAAGTTTCAGACGGCCGTGGGTCCAGCATAGGAGAACGGAGGCCCTTGGAGGACAAACATGGACAATTGATCGGGGTTGCGGGTGTGAGGAGCTCTCGTGAGGCTGGTGACTGGGGATTCGCTTTGGAGTTGTTGATTTTGGAGGTTGAGGCTCGCGTCGCGTTTGGCGGGCAAAAAGTCTCGCCCGGCTAAGATTATAAAAACCTGGGGAAACGGAGCTTCCGTCAACATCCGCCGACTTGAGCTCAACCTCCACCTCCACCTCAACCTATTTACACATATACTGCACAGATATTCGGAAACTGTGGTCTCCTTTCGGTCTGCAGAAAATCACACCGCTCCCATCATTCCCGTTCCTTACCTGGGGGGTTTTCACACTTTTCTAGCTGTTCTGAGTTCCGTTCGCCCCTCCTTCGAGCACCTCAAGCAATGGGTGCGCAGCACTGCCGTCCGTCTTCAACATGGCCGGCAGCAACGGAGAACACCCGTCAGAAGGGAACCTATTAGATCTCATACATGATCTTGTACATGGTAATTTTACGATATTGCCCACTGTCGTAGAAAGTCCGTTTCCCTTCTCCCCTCCCCTCCCCTCCACATAATCAGTCACTAATTGGTTCTTTCCAGGCCTGAAAAACATTTTCGATCCCAAAAACTCTCACCATCTGTATGTTTATATCACAGCTATTGTGCTCGAGCTCTCAACTGATGTCGTACGTAGTGCCAACCTCGAGGATAATGCATGGCACAAAATAGTTGAAGACTTGTTCCAGGGGGCGGTGACTGTCAAGAAATCCCTCGACCCGACAAAACCGACCTCAAAAACTCCGGGGCGACTTGTATCGATTGCAGAAATATTACGTCTTGTTTTGAAAGCTGGCGTATCAAACATAGGTATCAAAACTCTCACCGCAATTGTTGATCACATCACCCAGATACTCCCAACCAATGACGGTGAATTCTGCGGGCCTCTTCTCCATCATTATCTCAAGGCTTTGATGGTCGTCTTTGATCATCAAGCCAATGTTGAACGCCTAAAAGAAGATGTATGGGGTGATCTGGTGGATTTTTGTTCTCACGGAATAGCTCAGTACCTCGACGAAAATCCCAGGAACGCCTCGGGTTTCTCCCGCAGTTCGTCGGGGGGACTAGCGAAGAGTCTTGCCTCGCGCCCACTTCCTAAATCC
Source organism: Hymenoscyphus scutula (assembly GCA_001399465.1). Taxonomy (NCBI): domain Eukaryota; kingdom Fungi; phylum Ascomycota; class Leotiomycetes; order Helotiales; family Helotiaceae; genus Hymenoscyphus; species Hymenoscyphus scutula. The sequence goes on from LKTO01000192.1 coordinate 17,945, forward strand.
TCATCTGCTAGTCTTACAGTTTCATTGTCAAGAAGCGATGCAGACGAACTCTTACAGATCCTGCACGCATTAGTCTCGCCAGCAAATGCCCCAATTTCCGCACGCTACAAGGAGATTTCGGCAATCACTCTGAGGGCCTGGCACTACCAAGGTTCCAGCGTGAGCCAATCTCATCAACTGATATTCTCAATTATCAACCAAATAGCTCTACATATGCGGACCGACCAGACTATATTCACGCAGTCAATAGCTCGACAGGTTATGCCAATCATCTCCCAATTCTGGCAAGGCAAAACTCTAGCCAAGGATGAGATGCTCAACTCTGTAAGGGATGAGATGTTAATGTTTATGTTCACCGTCTATCCCCACGTGGAACGAAGCTTAAGAGATGACGAGGGCGTATTATCGATCGTTGAGGAATTGTCGGATGTGCTGAAACTGGATTATGCAAGACGTTCGGCGAAGGATCAGATGCATCTCGATGACCTTTCGATGGTTGATTTTGGTGCCCATCCAGTGAGCACACCATTTTGCTTGCAGGCAATCCAGTTAAGAGACCACAACACAAAATCCGAACGCAATTGGGCTCATCTACAAATAATTGGAATTCTTGAAAGAATGGTTCATATCGGCCAACAACAAGCTTCTCCTGGCAACAATGACGATGAACTTGAAAAACATCCCCGAAAACGCCAACGAGTTGCATTGAGCTACGAGAGAATGGTGGAGCCTCTAAAGTCTGACGATGAAAAGATGCGGCTTTCTGGGCTACAAACCTTACCATATATACTCAAAAATAGACAATTCGAGTTATCTGAACTGCAAATCATTCTTGAACATCTTCAGACATGTTCGTCTGATAAGCGAGGGGAAATCCCGTCGTGGGCCATGCTGGCTATTTCAAGGCAAGGATTATGCACCACATGAATGTCTTCTCTTGTTTTTCCACAACTGACTATTACCTTTCTCAGTTGCACATTTCAAAAAGCGGCGATAGAAATGAAAGCTGGCTATTGGAAGCCAATATGGGATCTCGCCACACGGGCCCTAACTTTCTCCAGTACCTGCCGCGCTGCCGCAATCCTTTTGCATGCCATTCTATCCAGGCCACTATTGCATTACCACAGTGTTGACGAGGATATAAGTAGGATTGTCACCTCTGCAGATACTAGTGGGCCGGCAATTCTTTGTGATTCTGCGATATTTCTTATGGTACATCTTCTAAGCGCCAGAATCGGAGAAATGCCAAGTACAAGTCTTTCCACTTCACAGCATTCAATTCGATGGCTCTTGGCCAAATGGCATCCATGTAAGTCTGAAATCCGATCTTTCAACCAACCAACTAACAGCAGCGCCCTAGCCGATCGATCTTTTGCAGTTCACCACGCCACTCATGTGCATCCAAACCATATTGTAAGTTTGCTTCGCGCAAGCCTTGGCTTACCTCGACTGCCACTTTTGTCGAATCGTGTGATGCCTCTTGGTAGTGTTGCCCAAGCCTGGCAAAAGTGCCTCGATTCGGAGAAAATCATACAGTATCTTTTGCTGTTGGACCCCCCCGCGACATCTTCTCTCAATCTTTGCGCCTACTGCCCACAGCTCGCGAATTCTGATGGCTTTTCATATGTTCTCGACACTGCACATTTTAATTCTGTGCGAAAACTTATGTTAGAACTGCTTTTATCCAAGTGCAACGAGCTTTTTCAAAGCTGGAAGAGCCATACCGCGGACCGTACCTCTCCTGTTTCTACGGACACTTTTCGTAGTGCGATATATGGCTGTCTTGTGATGCTACTTGCAATGCCACATTTTTCACAGCCTGGCTTGACCCAGCTAAAAGAATTCGAGGCTTGCGTACTCGCCCTTTACAACGAGATTCTTGCCTTCTTGAGCGACTCGGACGCTAGAGATCCCGCCGTAACCCGTACTCTGGCGCAAACCCTTTTACAGTCCGTCCAGCCGTACTTGCCTTCCTGTACATCTAGCGATTTCTCAAATCTCTCTCAAAAATCACCTCATCTCCTTGGATTTTTTGTGGCTGTCAAGGAAAACGTCCACAGACGTCGATCTACCGCTGTTGCATCTTCGACCGTCGAAAATGATGCAATGGATTTAGATAATGACTTTGATGACTTTTCGCAGCATAGTCATGCTAAATCAGATACACAAAAAACCCCACTGCCGAGAAATGTTGTCGCACTCGACGCCTCTTGCGAATCATTTGATACAGTAGTATATATGCGCCTATTACTGATTGCTTCCATGAACGTCGCCCGAGATCAGACTGAATTCGTCCCCAGTACTTTCATCGACCAGCTGACTGAGATGTCAGACGAGGATATACTGCTAAGCCACCCATTCCTCCGTGAACTTGTCCATTCGGATCTACACTTTGAAGTAGCACATGCAGCCCAAGTAATCGAACGTGTTGGAGATATTCCTGTATCCAGAGAATATGATCGCTGCGAACCAGCCCAAGTCTTGGTTTTGGAGTCACTTGTTGGTCTTGGCGATACCTGGGTCACTGCGGATCCGGACAGTGAGTTGGGCGAGATGACCTTCCACATGTATAACTGGTTCATCAAAAAGGCTCTGAAGAACATGTTCATCTCTTCAGAAGCTCAAAAGAAGATTGCCGAATTACTGATTCGTTTGATGAACAGCAACCCAGACTATGGGGCTGATGTTTTGCCGTCTCCACCGCCGTCTCCTCGTACAAGTCTCTTCACCCTTTTCGAAAAGAGTGACGCGACGGTCAAATTTTATATTGCAGAGAGGCTTCCGAAGCTTTTTCACCTATTCGTCCTCGACGAACACGACAACGTCTTCATTGATATCTTAAAACTCCTCCCTGCAGATCCAAATTGGTTAGAAGGGATGTACATACGCTTGTTCACCTTCTCTGAGCTGGCTTCCGAATGGGCGTCACTACTGCGACGGTGTATTTACCATATCTTTGAGATTCCTGCCAATGTCCCTGAATGTCTAAGGCATGCTATCAAATGTTTATCTGACGTTTCTCACGCAATCAACCTAAAGAGCTCTAGAGAGTTATTCACCCTTTTTGCGCCACAAGTTTTGTACACGTGGCTCGCCCCTCCCCCTGAGGAGGATGAGCTCTCATCCCCCGTTGGTAATATCAGAAGAACACCCTTCGAGGTCTTTGGCTTCTCCAGCCTTCGAGACCTTATCCTCGAGTCGCAGCCTGAAGTAGTAGGGCTGATGATGATGAATGGACAAGATGGTGCATTGAAAGTCGTTTCTGAGATCCTCGGCGAGGAGGAAGGTGTCATGCTTATCAAGTGTTTTACGAAAGTCATGGCATACACTGTTGCCCATGATACTAGTGTCCCCCTACCGTCGAGTAGTGGTGAGAAAAGACAGAGCACTGGGGTTTCCAGAGTCAAAAGAATATTGGGCTCAGAACGTTTCCAAGAATGTCTCAATCTGCATTTTGTCGACATTATTGCACTTCTCTTCACGATCAGCGACCCGCATGATAGTTTGGATAAATATCTTTCTAGGAAAGAGGAAACCAAGTACGCAGCGAAGATTATGGCAGAAATCAAATCTCTGAGCTCCTCGCGCATAACCTTACCGGCAATGCAACAGCCTGCTTTCAGAGCAAAAACCCTTTCAGCCCAGATACAACACCTATGCGACCGTACAGTGTTTGAAAGCGGTGACATATACACCCCTGCTCTTGTCACTCTCGTTGCAAGACAGCTTTCAGATACTATTCATCCATCCTTGGGTTCATTGCATGCATGCACTGTCTTACGAAAAGTCCGAACTCTCATATGTTTGGCTGGGAAGCCAGCAACAAATGGCTACCCTTTGGAGATGCTGCTACAAGTCTGCCACCCATATATCAATGACTCCCAGTGTGCAGATGATGCGCTTGGGATTACTCAGTATCTTCTCAGTGCCGGCCACGCGCACCTGGCTAATTCACCGACCTTCGTTGCAGGTATCACACTTTCTATACTTGGATCAATACGAGCATTTCTTGAAACCGGCCGTGCCAGCAGCACACAAGAAATTCAGTATCAAAATACTGTGTCTAAGGTGCGTGAGTTCTATACCTGGTTTGGGACATATTTGGACAACTACCAAAGGGTTGTAACAAAAACGCAAGGAAACCCCGGCTTAGCAACCCTCCTTCAATCTGCTTATGTCACTGAATGGGTTGGGAATGCCAATACGGGCTCTCCAGAGAGCAAATTGTTGCTTCAACTATTGCAGGACGAGCAAGCAGATGTCAAATTATTAAGCGGGCCGTCGCGGCAACTTGCCCTGGAACAGTTGTGCTCGAGGTTTGAAATCCCTAAGTCCTTCCGCGAAGACACTCTTGGGGATGATAACTCCGCGATATCAAATGGTCTCGTTGTTTGGAATTCTTGCAGGGGGACAAAAACAAGTAAGAAGTATCTCGCTTGGGCTGGTCGGGTCCTCGGGCGAGCTTTCGTAGCATCTGGACATATTGACCAGAATCTGTTAAGAGAGTCCGCACTGGAACAAACAAAGGAGCCATTGCCGCCATCTGAAAAAGGCAAAGAATCCGAAAAGGAAACCAAAAAGGAGCTGTCGCATTTCGAGAAAGTCAGAGGGTCTAGATTTAACGTCATGAACCTGCTTCAGGAGCTCACTTTAGGCTACGACAAAAACAGCACAGGGATAGCTGAGGCTGCCCTCCGGATTACTATGACGACCAATGATGAGGACCTAGCCAAAACCTGTCAGGATTGTGTCACCCCAGTTCTCCTCGCCGCCTCAATTTGGGCACCATTCCAATCTCCTCCCTCTGACATGCTAGGGGCCACCGAAGAACAATTTCTTGATGACCCATACGATCAATCAGCTATATGTGAGCCTAGTTGGATCCGAGATATCTCGGTTGCGCTTGCTCGTTCTGTTCCCGACGATACTCTTTTATCTGCAATAGTGTTAGTGCTACAGAAAGTCCCTGAATTTGCAGAGCGAGCGTTCCCTTTCATCCTTCACTTGGTGTTGGAGGCGCAATTTCAAGGTCGAGAAATCATTAAGAAAAGACTCTCAACATCCTTCACAGCTTGGCTATCCGACGGTGAGAAGATCGACAAAAATTGCCTGAGAATACTAATCAATGCAATATTGTATCTTCGGACGCAGTCTCTACGAAAAAAAACCCCGTCAGACAGACTGCAATGGCTCAACATAGACTATATTAAGGCGGCAACTGCGGCCACTCATTGTGGAATGTACAAAACCGCACTCCTGTTTGTCGAGGAGCATTTTTCAGCACCCCCAAAATCATCACGGCGCTCATCTACGAGAGAGGGGCTGGAGCATTTTGAGATTCCCGCTAAAATGCTGCTTGCTATATTTCAAAGTATTGATGACCCCGATCTTTACTATGGCGTACAACAAAATCCCAGTCTAAAGACGATCTTGGCCCGGTTCGAGTATGAAAAGGACGGTTCGAAAGGCCTCGCACTTCGAGGTGCCCAATTTGATAGTCATCTCAGGAGAAGAAACCCGGAATCAAAGGAAGACGTTGACTCACTGGCAAAGTCGCTGGACAATCTTAGTTTAAGTGGTCTTTCCCATGCTCTGCTCCAAGCACAACAGTCGGTCGGAATTAGCGCATCTTCAACAGAGTCAATCTTCCGCGCGGCCCGAAAGCTCGAGCGGTGGGATATACCGGTCCCGGGTGCTTATAACAGCAATGCTGTGTCTGTATACAAGGTTTTTCAAACCATCAACACTGCTACCGATCATTCTACCATGGTGGAAGCAATCAACGAAGGGTTTGACTACACTATGAACCAGCTCGTACGGGGAGATCTTGGGGCTAGTGACCTTCATGTTTCCCTTCAGACCTTGGCTGCATTGGTTGAGATGGATGAGGTATTCACATCGCAAGGTTCCCAAGAAATCGAGCAGATGTTAGGCAGGTTTCAAGATCGTTCTGAATGGATGAAAATCGGCAGGTAAGAGACATGGCCACTTTACGTCAAGTGAACTCACCCTAACATACTTCTAGGTTTGATGATGTTAGTCAGATTTTGTCTTGTAGGGGAACCACTCTTAGTACATTAAGTCAACGTCCCCGACTGCAATCCTTAACAAAGGTAGAACTCGTGGATACCAGGCTGGTGGAAGTGCAAGCATCCCTCCTCTCCTCCTCTCTCAACAGAGCACATAATGCAATAAAGGAAACCCTGTCGTTAGCAGCGTCCATGGAAGAGCTGGTTAAGCCGTGTCACGCGCTGGCATTAAATTTCGAGGCCTCCGTCCAACTCGAAACGGCTAGTGCCATGTGGGATTTTGGGGAAACCACGGACTCCATTGGTATGCTACGAGCTCTAGACGACCCGACTCTTCTCAAAAAGCAGACCATTGCCATAGGTCGCTCAGTGTTGCTTTCCCAAATTGGCCATCAGGTTTCGGTCGCCAGGCTCGAGACAGCCGGGGATATTCGAGAAAACTATCTTCTACCAGCTCTCAGCGAGTTGAAAAATAGAGCTGCAGGCAGGGAAGCGGGGAAAGTATTCCACCAGTTTGCAGCATTCTGTGATCAGCAACTATCAGATCCAGATACTCTCGAAGATCTTAAACGCCTGAGAAAGCTCCACGAAGACAAAAAGGAAGAGGTGGAAAAGCTCGAAAGACTCGTGAAGGAGGCAAAAAATTCGCACACGCAAAAACAATACAGTAGCCATCTTCGTAAAGCAAGGGTTTCCTATAAACAAGACGAGGAAGACCTTCAGCGCGAAATTTCCCTCAGGCAAGTTTTTTTGAAGGACAGTCTGAAACATTATCTTTTAGCGCTCGCTGCTTCGGATGACCACGACAGCGCCTCTCTACGTTTCACTGCCCTTTGGTTGGAACACGCAGAAGAAACGTTGGCTAATGATACAGTTTCGACCAATATTCCTTCGGTTCCAAGTCGAAAATTTGCAACTCTCATGAATCAACTCACTTCCAGATTACAAAATTCAGAGGCAAAGTTTTACCAACTTCTTTTCTCGTTAGTACTGCGAATTTGTGTTGAGCACCCATATCATGGTATGTATCAGATATACGCTGGTGTGTGTACTACACCGAAGAAAGAAGACACAGCTGCAGTGTCGCGAAACGAGGCCGCGAAAAATATATCTGAGAACTTGAAGGTCAGCAAGCATGTCAAGCAAATATGGTCAGATGTGATCAGCGTTAGCAGGCTGTACGGTTCCTTGGCTGGTGAGACAGACGAAAAATACAGGAGTGGGAAGAAAGTCGAAATGAAACATTCCAACGCCGGGTCCAGACTCAGTAGCAAATTGAAGAGTTATCGAGTGCCACCGCTCACAATGGACATACCTGTTGCCGCGAATCGGGATTATTCTAAGATCCCAGTTATGGTTCGTCTTGAATCAAGTATGAGAATAGCATCGGGTGTAAGCATGCCCAAGATCATAACTGCAGTAGCCGACAATGGCGAAACATTCAAGCAACTGGTAAAACCCCCCTCCAATTATAGAGACGCGTATACTTACGAAGATAATCAAGGTCAAAGGAGGAAACGACGACCTTCGTCAGGACGCCATCATGGAACAGGTGTTTGCTCAAGTCAGTGAGCTTTTGAAAACCAACCGCTCAACCCGGCAGCGTGACCTGAAAATCCGCACATACAAAGTCTTGCCCTTGACCCCCATTGCTGGGGTTATCGAGTTTGTGCCTGATACCATTCCCCTGCATGACTATCTCATGCCAGCCCATGATAATTACTACCCAAAAGACCTCAAGGGCCCTACTTGCCGAAAGAGAATTGCTGACGTCCAGCTTAAGTCTGTCGAGACTCGAGTGAGAACGTATCGTGAAGTCGCGGAACAGTTTCATCCTGTGATGCGGTACTTTTTTATTGAGAACTTCGTCGACCCCGATGAGTGGTTTATTAAGAGAAATGCCTATACTAGGAGCACTGCCGCAATCTCAATTCTTGGACACATTCTTGGACTCGGAGACCGACATCAACATAATATTCTCCTTGATACGAATTCTGGCGAGATCGTGCACATCGATCTCGGTGTCGCATTTGAGATGGGACGTGTTCTTCCGGTTCCAGAAGTTGTGCCTTTCCGTCTCACTCGCGATGTCGTCGACGGAATGGGTATCACAAAAACGGAAGGGGTGTTCCGAAGATGCTGTGAATTCACGCTCGAGGCTTTGAGAAAAGAATCATATTCCATCATGACCATCCTCGACGTTCTCCGATACGATCCTCTCTACAGCTGGTCCATCTCTCCAGCTCGGCTTGCCAAGCTCCAAGAGGGTCAGACTGCTGCTTTGAATAATGCGGCAGAACCATCGAAGGCGGTCAATGATACTGGGGAGGCGGAGCGGGCGCTTACGGTTATCAAAAACAAGTTGAGTAAGACGTTGAGTGTGCAGGCAACGGTCAATGATTTGATCAATCAGGCGAGCGATGAGAGAAATTTGGCGCTTTTGTATTCGGGTTAGTTCCATCCCACACCCCCTCTTCCTTCTCTGCCTCAAATATGAGTGGAATGAATTGCTAAAGATTATTTAGGATGGGCGGCATATGCTTGATTGCTAAACATTGAAAGAAGGGATAGGAACCGTGGCATATCTGAAGCGATTTTTTCCTGATATACTTTTTTGAGCGTGCAAGATACCCTTCTATTTGCTTTTCGTGCTTCTTTGTGTGCGATGGGTGGGCTTTTTTTGCGATTCCAAGGCTACGGTGAAGGGAGTTTATGAGAAGGTTGGGGAGCATGATCAGATTGTTGCTTTGTATCAATAGCTTAGGGTTGAAATTTCCGGGTCAAGGTTTCTCTTCTTTCGCTAAAGACTACATATTGAGAAGGAATAGGTTAGAGGATAGGGAATAGAGTGAGGCTGCAGGAGAGATACTTGCTAGTTTTGTGCCTACCTACAACTTAGGGGCTCCAGGTGCCAGCCACAATAAGAAATCTATGGAATGTATATCACGTGATAAGAAACATTATCACTTCGTTCTGGGAGGGGAAATATGTCCAGTCATTTCGATGAGAACGAGTTTAACAGTTCAAGAGAAAAAAAATTAATATCTCCAAAATCAGGATAAACCAGCAGGCATTTTTCGAGAAAATCTTTTGTGGAAACCTCCAGAGCTTCCCATCTCACCCATCAACAATAAAACTCCCCATACACTTTCCAGTAGTGAAAACCACAACATTTTTGTATGTTCACCCATTTCTCCGAGGTTTTCCTCAAAAACTTATCAAATGTATGTCGCCTGTCTCTCGAGCCCGCAGAAGTCGGTCGATAATATTGAAAGCCAAATCTCAACCTTCCCTCTCAAGCTTCTCCACATAGGAACGATGGATGCGTTCATCATCCGAAATTGGACCTAAGGCTTGTTAGCTTCAGCATAATTACGTCTTTCGAGCGCTCCTCCAAAGTCTCTACTCCACAAACCTCCATCTCCCAAATGAAGAGAATCACTTACGTCTTTCTCCCACCCCGCCAACATTGACAATCACATTCCCACCTAAACTACCTGGTCCTCCCGATAGCCTGGGGTTTCTCGCCTTGTTTCGGCGTCTCTTCTGTAACCAAGTCCAACCAAAAATCAGAGCTCCAACAAGTACAACACCACCGACGGCACCGACAGCAATACCAGCTACCTTACCGGCGTTATGATGTGGTGTTACTAGGTACTCCGCGTTGGCGTTGGCGTCAGGGGTGGAGCTGGGACCGTTGCTGATGCTGGTGCTGGAGGTAGGTTGAGGAAGAAGGGTGGATGTCAGGACAAGAGTCGAGGGAATGGAGTTACCAACGCTGCTAACTATCGTAGTCGTAAAAACCTGAGTGGTACTTCCACCATTAACGGTCTGACTCTTTCCATCTCCATCTCCGCCCTTACTAGCTCCGTCCTTCCCGAAGCTTGCCATCCTCAAGCTGTCTTGGGGACAACCGTTTTTGGCGCAGGGGTCAAGGGAGCAGCAGCCTTGGAACGTGGGATGTGTTTCTGAGCATGTATACCACTTTCCTCCACTGTCGCAGGATACGTTGGGAAACATTGATTTGCCGCCGGCGTCGAGACCTGCTGGTCGAAGATTAGAGAGAGGGCAGCCATGACCGTTGCATGGGTCAGAGGTGCAGCAGCCGAAGAATTTTGGGTTTTGAGCGGTGCATGTGTACCTTGGGGAGGTGTGTTAGTAGAATAGCCAGGAAGGAATGATTTGGAGCTCAATTCTCATGCTTGATGGAAGAGAAGTTAGTCAGGAGAGATACATACCACAGACCACCCGAAGGACAGTTTCCCGCCATTTTGAAGTATCTTTCCTGTGCTGAGAATAACTTGTCGTGATATCCAAAGCACAATAGGAATAAGCTCTGGATGAACTCAATAGTATTGTTGTGTGTTGATAAAAGCTTGCGATTGTGGGTTATCATCTTCCTCGGAGATTACCGTATGTGATCCTCGATTCACCCCTAGGGCTGTGGCGGGTTGGGGCTTCAGGGAGGCTGGGGGGAGGGCAGTGAAAGTGACGTGGGCTTAGCCCTATCTTGGGTCATTGTTTCAAGTCTTTGCGAATGATCTATAAGAGCCCGTTCTTGAATCAGTGAAATGGTTCGCCAATCTCTGAAGCGAGAAGACACGACACCTTCCATTTTTGGAAGTGTTTGCTTAGACCGAGGTACTCACCCGTATGCAAACTGCAACGCAAGCTTAACAGAATACCGAGGGCACCATGACATATCCCAGCCAGTTAACAATTTTTTCCGATCAAGGGGTGGTCATTGACTGCACGCTAGCCACCAACGACATGACTTTGGGCTTTACCCCCAACCAAATCTTGATTTGAATATGTAACTCACAGCTTATAAAGTTTAGATGCAATTGGCCACTTGTAATCAAATGTAACTCCTTGAAAGCCCAGGATGGTCTATGAACAGGAGAAATGAGAAAAAGGGTTGAGATTAGCGACAAAATGATATGTTCGCATGCTTATGCTTTGGAAATGCTTTGGATGCCTTGATTGGAAAGGATTGATTTCGTTCATTTAAGTGGGGGTAATCGCAAAGTGAAACCAGCGCTGTGGGGCGGAGCATGTCGTGGTCTTCTCTGAGTTTCTGTGACACAATGGGTATAGAGCAGCCTGGATGTTTTCACTTTCCTCACCGAATGCGCATGCGTAGTTTTTCTGTATGAGAGATAAAAGAATTCTTCTTTGGTATGGGCTCATGCTCTCTTGTTATAGTGAAACTAATTGAGTTGTCCTGGATTCTTGAGGCATAATTGTAGAGGTGGTAGTAGTAGTTACAGCATCCCAAATTCACCAAACTCCAGAAACGACTATATCGCAAATCTTATAGTACAGGTAGGAAAGAGGCTATTTAATATAAGGTATAGTATAGGCTCCCCCCACCCCCCTAAATAAAAATCAAGGGGGGGAGAGTAAGGAGTGTTTACTTTTACTAGCTCCCCTGTATCTGCGGCAGGAACGCTTGCAAGTCCACCCTTCATAAAAAAAATCCTTACCTGTTGTTTTATTAGTTAGTAGAAAAACCTACTCAGTGGTTGCATCTCGCTCTTTTCCTGTATCCACCCCAGAGAACGGAACTAATATTCAATATAGTTGAACTGAAAAAATGTTGAGAATTTTCTATAGAATTTCTCTTCTATAATCGGGAGAGAGACCACCCTAGCTATCGATAGGTGATGAGTAACTTGTAAGAAAAAATAGCCGGAAATGATTTGATATATATTCTTACGTTTGACCGAACAAGACAAGAAAACATGCCAAATGAGTTCACTGCCTCAAGAGATTTACGAATGTCACCTATTCCTACTCAATTTTACGACGTTCCGTTCCAAAATCTAACTGGAGTGGTGGTACCTCAGTTTGAAGTGGAAAAACAATTCAATTCAATCAATCGCCCTTCACTTCACTTCGTCTCTGGACTTGGATTTCCCAAGCACTACCACCCAATTACCTAATTTCGAACATAAAACAGTTAGGGTTCCTTAACTTAAGTGGCTCTGCGCGTCTATACTAGTAGAGAGACTCCTCTGAATAGAGTCTCGCGGTAGATAAAAAGAAGTAGTAGTAAATATATATTCGCCTTACTAGTTCGTTGTTTTAACTCTATAGGATAATTATAGTTAATTGCTCTAATTATTTAAGTTAAAGTTTCAATTGTTTTTATCTAGAGTAATTATATTATAATACCTAAGATAGATAGAATAATAGTTAGGTAGGTAAATACGATTTACTAGGAGAGAGTTAAAAAGGATAGACATTTAGAAGTAAGGTATAGAGCAACTAGTATACTATATAATATACTAGCCTATCTAGAGATAGATTCTACCTAAGTAACCTTAGCTAGATAATTATTTCTTTACTAGAAACTAATAATAGAAGGGATAGCTAGAGTATAAGAGAGACTTTAGTTTTTAAAATTTAAAATCTATAGTATATAGGCTCTAAATTCGTTTTATAAAGTATAAGTCACGTGTCTTTAGTCTATTATAACATTTCTAGCTAAGTTTATTAAGATATATATTACATTTTAAGACCTTTTAAAATATATAACTTTTAAAACAATTTTCACTATAAAGTATTCTAAAAGTTAGTCTTTAGAGAAGAGAGTAGCTTTAATTTTACTTAAGATAATTCTCTATTATATATCGTGTTTTACACCTAATACTCTTAGCTTATAAGTCTAAAATTTAATTAAGTTCTAATTTTAGATTTATATCTATAAATAGAAGTAAGAGGTATTAAAAACTTTACTTTATTACATTATATATAAGTAATAGTAGAAATCTTAGATACTAACTAATTATAACCGCTAAGTTATTAAAGAAACAATTTTTTTTTTAATGAATACAGGGGTAATTTTAAGCGAATCGTTAGTTATAACTAGTAAGCGTTCTAAAATTCTAAAATTACTTATTTATATAGTAATAAAGTTAATTTTTTAATTTTATTAATTTTAATTAAGAATTACAGATTTTTACTAGGGTTGCACAGACGTTTTTTGTATGTATTTTTAGTGATCGACTCGGTGATATAATCGACTCGCTAATAAACCACGTTATATATTAAAATTAAATATAAATTATATCTATCTAGTAAGTTTCTTTAATAATTATAGTTTTTTAGTAATATCTAGAATAACTAAATTAATTAAGTAGAAATCTAGACTATCTAAAGTTAAAAAGTAACTTAATAGATACTTATTTAATCTAAAAAAAAATTCTTAAATTCACTTAGTAAGAAAGTTGTAAACATTCAAGTTAATTTAAAAGACTTGAGAGTAATTAAATCTCTTTTTAATTTATAGAAAAGCTAGTAGGTGGAATACTATGAAAGTGTTGTTTTAGATGTCAGGGGATAGGACAAAAGCTTAGTCCAACAGAGATTCGCCTAAATTCTAAAGCTCTCCCCCTTTTTGGTCGGCTAATTTTGGGTCTGAAAAACAAACCAAAAACACCCTAAGTTGATGACCAAACTCCCTGTATTCAACCCCATGAACTGAACTAAGATGATTTGAAATCGGTGTACATGAGAAATTAATGTGTTCACTTTTGTGAAACTGACTTGCGTGTGAATTTTGAAGTGTCGTGCAAAGTTTTCCACCCACCAACAGTGCGTGGTACAATCACAACACAACTCCAGTTCACGCAACCTCCAACCAAAATACACACACAACCTGATTTCTTCTCCTCTTTGAGTTTCTCTCGCTTCTGACACGATCTTTTGAATATTCCTCTTGCGTCGTCCTCTTCAGCTTTGCCATCTTGCTTCTGCTGCTTCGAGTGGTTCGATGAGCTCCTCGAAAGCCCCAAGCTCGCATCACCCATCATCACGAGCATGCCGTCCGCTCCTTCATCACCCAGAATGTCTCGACAACCCTCATCTGTACTAAAAAACTGGAGCGAGACCGAGGAGGAACGCTTGGCCAAAGTGGTGAACAAGTACCCCGAACCCAAAAAGTGGAGGGACATCAGCGGAGAGATGCAAAAATACTCCGACAATGTTCGAGACTACGATCCAGACATGTGTAGGTCAAAGTGGAAGAGAATGGTGTCCAATGGACATCGTTTTGTTGCCGCCAAAGCACAGGGAACCATTAGTGATGATGATGATGATGATGACGATAATGGAATGGAGGAGGAACAACAACAGGTTGCAACATCAGGCAGAGGATTGTCTTATTTCAGTGGCGGCGAACTCGCTCGTCACAATCGCCCCATTGCTCGCCCTCAATTTGGCATGACCCACGACGAGGCAGCGGCTAGGCCACACGCCCACCAAAATATTCGGGTTTCTGCTGGCTACAATTACGAAGCTGCTAGTGGAGAAGATATAAATGAGTTCGATTACGCCATGAGTTTTTGGCACTCCCGGAAGCCTGAGGAAAGAGCTGCCTGGAAGCGCAAGATTGGAAAGGCCCTCAGCTACCAAAACAAACGATTGAAGAGCAGCAAGCGACCTCGAGACGCCACCAGCAATAGACCGGGTGACGAGTACAGACGATGGAAGCACCACATGAACTCCAGAGGCGTCGTAGTCGTCTATCCAGAGGAGCAAGCCCCTTTCGATGATGACCCTATTTGGATGTTCATGAGAACCCCACCAGCACTTAGCGTCGACAATGGTGCCGGGGCGGAGCAGAAGATTTATGAAGATCTTGAGGTTGGTTTTGCTGAGGGCGCACAGGTGGAGGAGCAACCACTTTTCCAACCTCTCAGTGCTGATCAAGCCACTGCTGAACAAGCAGAAGAAGCCGAATTCTTTGGTGGAGCTTTTGCTGATGGAAATGGAGTGGATGAGCAATGGGAGAATGCCTGGTTCTGAGACCCATTCAATCGCTACTGCCCCTCTTAGGTTACCTGTTTTCTGTTCTTTGGGGTGTGTGGTGTGTTTTTACTTTCCTTTTTGTTTGCTTTGATATCTTCATGTTTCTTCAAAGTTAAGGGGTCGCGGCCTTGCCCTTGATGCGGCTGAGCTTTTTAAAATGTCGTAGCGGGGTGTGTGTCGTGGGTGTGGAGAGGGCTTGGGGAGACGTTCGGGGGGATATTTGACGCCTTTTGCTGCCGCATTTATTTGAGGCTTTTGATTTCTTTTTTGAGAAGTACGGCGGGGATTTGCAAGATTCTCAGTGGCTGTGTTGTAGGATTCTGAGAGTTCTTTTGTTTTGATAGACTACTACTTTTCCTTGCTGTATGATTACTTCTCGAAAAATATCAATACTGCAGAATGAATGTGTTCCCATGTGATAATCATAAGAAGTAATTGTTTTTGGTAATGTTGAAGAGCAAAAAGTTCTACTCCCAAAGACCAGTCCTGAGAGGAATAGAAAAGATATAAATCATCTCAGCTTAATGTCAAAGTGAGGTTGTTTCGTTCCCCACATAAATCTCTAGACAAGGGGTTGTGTTTCCGTAACGAAAATAATTTAGTCACAGGGGAAAGAAGCTTCTTCTCATTCAAGTTTGGCTGTGCTCGCACCTTTCCTTAGATACCTTTGAACAAAGCCCCGAACCGGGCAGTCACCAGCACCAAACTCCGGCTCAAAACGAATTTATGAATAAAAGTAACGTTTCGCATATCTTACAATACTGTACAAAGTATGTGAAACTCCATGATAACTCGGACTAAAGACTAGTGGCCAGAAATGAATTTAAAGGTATTCATGAAAGTAAGATCAGAATTTGGAAGAGGTTTTGGTATTCTTGTAGACGCTAACGGATCAGAGCCAACCTAAAGAAGATATTTAGAAGGCCCAAAAAATAAGTTCCCGACCCACCTGAATGATATTATTACCCAAACTCAAATCCCAAAAGAAAATTAAAACAAATCAAAGATTCTAACACCAAACTCCCTGAATCGAGCCTAAACTCTTAAGATACATGTACATGATCAGTTCACCCAACCCTCCTTCTTCATCAACGCCTCCGTCCAATCCTCCAGCTTCTTTGCTAGCTTCGGATCTTTGGCATTACGACTCTGCCATCCCGCCTCAGCAATCCTCTGGAAATAACTCCCACACTGCTCCTTCTTCATATCGTCACTCGCTACGCAAAACAAACTCGTCCAGCTTCCCCGATCAGCATCGAAAAAGAAACCCAGCTTGCTTAACACCCCAAAAACTGGCGTTAAAAAAGCAGGAAACGTGGAGTTGGTAGCTAGATTTGTCTCCACCAACCCAGGATGAACACAGGAGACCCAGATTTCTCCCTTTCCTGTCTCATGGCTGGGCGAGCCAGGGCCGTAGTGTTTGTGGAGGGTCTTGGTGTGCAGGACGTTGGCCAGTTTGGATTGTCCGTAGCGATCGGATGGGGAGCCGGTTTTTAGGGAGAGGTCGTCGAATTTGATTCCTCCGCTGGGAGCTCCCCAATGGCCCGAGGAGGTCAAGTTTACGATTCGGACGGAGCCCGAGGGAAGGCTTTTTGAGGTTTCGAGCATGAGAGGGGTGAGATGGGATGTAAGAACCCAGTGTGCGAGATAGTTGGTTTGCCACTGTGCTTCGTGTCCGTCTTTGGTTATTTCGAAGGGTGTCGCCATTATCCCGGCATTGTTGACTAATCCGTGGAGCACTGTTTCTTTAGATAGGAAATGGTTTGCTGCCTCGACGACACTGGTGAGTGACATGTGGTCGATTTGGAGGTGTGTGAGTGTTGCATGTGGGTAGATGACCTTTATTTTGGCGATCGCTTCGTTCCCTTTGGTTGCTGATCTTGCGCATAGATAGACATGCGCACCATGTTCTGCAAGATGTGCTGCTGTAAAGTAACCACTGTGATGTTGTAAGCTTTCTGAGGCTGGGAGATGGATGTTTCAAAATACTAACATGCCAGAATTTCCACCAGTGACAATATACACTTTACCACTGAGGTCTTGAAGGGTATCGGGATGGAATGTCATTTTGGATATGATTGAGTTTGAGATGGACAATAAGAGAAATGTGTTAACAGAAACAGACAAGGAAGTAGAGTGAGCTGATGGGAATTGGAATTGGAATTGAGATTTGATGCATATATCTTTCTGTTTTTTCACGAGGAATGTCTGCCCTCTTATATCAACACATCGTATAAACAGCCCCATAGCTATGAAGGAGACCGCAGTTTGGCACTTGCGCATGTAAGTCCGCAATTCAGACTCACCTGAGGGCTATCTGGGTCTCCATTACGAGGCTGTCTCAAAGTTCGAACGGTTGGTACAGATTTGGGACTGTGAGCCAGTTGCAAAAACGAGAAAGGAACCAGTCATACCGTTTCATCCTGTACGGAGCGATATTCCGCATCTCGGATCATCGATCAAGGGCCGTGGGGCGCAGAACAGACTCGTAGGTAGTTCTTAACTCGAAATTATTGTTGTGAGTGTGCGGATGGATCACGGGCGGATTCAAATATAGAAGTGGGTCGGTGAGCAGCTTGCATGAGAATTGGACCAATTGGGGTGAGGGCATCTTCTCGTGTGCGGCACAGTACTACCTCACTACCTAGTTAATTCATCCGATTCTGAGGTCGACGTCTTCCCAAATCACCTCATGCTCGAATCCTCGATTATTAGATGTATTTGGAACATTTCTAGTAGTGTGAGCAGCCTGCATACAGCTTCTTCATCAATATTGTGAGCAGATTGCTTCGTGAGCGAGCTGCATTCGGCTTAAACCCCCAAACGCCATCCCCAGTCTCCAGACGAGAGAACCCGCCTCATCGACTTTGAGAGCAAAGTGAGGCCAGATTTAGCAATAATGGCTGTTATCAAACCCACGGGTACAATCTTGCTTACCCCAATGCCGCAACTGGCTGAGGTGGGTTAAAGTGTTTGACGTGGATGCTGTGTGAAGTTACTGACAAACAACAGGCGGTAGACAAGGAAGACGACTGGACTGGAATTACAGATTCTGCGGCTCGAAGGAAAAGACAGACCCGATTGAATACAAGGGCGTGGAGTGAGTTCCTTACAAGAATACCTTTTGCAGCAGCCTAGTCGTATCCTGGCAGTCGGATGTTGTCGTGACGATGCCAAGTACACTTCAATATCGTTCATGTTGAACCCCCTAAGCAGTTCGTTATATCCCATTTGCATGAAGCTGATATTGCTCTCTAGGACGGAGGAAAGCCCTCGAAGGAAAACTAAACGGCACAGCGGGCTCAAAGCTCGGAACAAGGCACATGAAAAGTGAACCCGAAATTCCATGCTGGGACGATGAAGCACAAACCATAATCAACTTTCCTGCCTCAGTAGCCTACGCATTCTATAAAGCTGGACAGCCCCTGATAGACCCCAACACCAAAACAGCTAGACCATTCGATCTCCCAGTAGTCAGATGCATCCTCCCCCTCTCCTCGGATCACCTAATTATCCTTCTTCAACTTAACGTTCTCCGAGGCTTCATAGCCAATCGCTACATACTGACCGGCGTTGAAACCAGCGCCATGGAATGCTACACGGAAGAACTCAAAGTGCTGAAAAGCGATTCTCTCGCCGGGGCTGTGCCACCATCTTTGGAACCCACCTTTTTACAAAGAACAGTTCCTCATGGTACCTGGATAGATTTGATGCCGCATCCCG
The DNA here is from genome assembly GCA_001399465.1 of Hymenoscyphus scutula. NCBI lineage: Eukaryota > Fungi > Ascomycota > Leotiomycetes > Helotiales > Helotiaceae > Hymenoscyphus > Hymenoscyphus scutula. Next base: position 36,511 of record LKTO01000192.1, read on the forward strand.
TGTGTAAGTTAATGGGAACACTGTTCTTCCACTCCCCTATATTCCTTGTCACGAAGCATTACTGAATAGATTTTGAACCCTGCCAAAAACCCTGTGTTGTTTCCCGAAACTTTCTCCACTAGACAATTACTGACTACCCCATCACCCAGGGAGAGATAATTTGATTCTCGAGGAGGAGAATTTTGATGAGGATGATCTTTGGTGTGATGTTATTGGTGGGTTATATCAGGGGTGTCCCGATTCGACGGCGGCCCAGAAAGGGATCGTTGCTTGGAATCCGCCGTGGGATCCTAATGGGTGGGAGATTTCGGAGACGTTTTTAAAAAAGTGGGCCTGGGCTTTTAAGGGTTGTGAGGATATGTTGGAAGCGACTAATCGATGGAGAGCAAAGAGAGGGGAGAAAGCTATTGTTTTTGAGCTTTGATTTGTGACATGCCGGCGTTGTCGTCTTTACCTTCATATATCCTTCAATGTTAATCACATCTATTAGGTCTGCTTCCATCTGACTAATATTCTTCACATATGGGTTTCTTTCATCAATTAACCTGGGGTATTTTCTTCTTTATTCTTACCCATAGTTTATAGCGAACTGTCACTATTTGGATTAGAAACTCGTTAAATTTCATTTAACAATCGCCGACTTTTCAAGGTTATCCAAAATCCCTTTAATACCGAACAAACATCTCAAAGCCCCGTATCAACAATCGCAACTGTAACTTCCTCAATCTTACACCCATCCGTCTGATACTTTTCAGCATACGTCGCATCCAAAACACTTTCCAGCCAGGCAAATGCCCTCGGAATCCCATTCGTGTATTCATCCAAATGAGCACCCGCAGTATTCTTCTGATACAAAATATTCGTTCCAAGACGACAATTCCTCTCCACATAAGCATCGGTGTCCGTGATCAAAGCCAACTCATCTTTTATCGCCATATAGACAAACAAGGGAGTCTTCGGTACACCATGGTAAGTCATCACGGTATTTTCTTGAAACACCTTCTTGACGAGGGGGTTCTCCATGATGGCTGATCCATTGACAAAGTAATCCCAGATATTCGAATTGAGAAATGCATCATGGCCTTGAGAATAGGACTTCTCCTTGATGGCCAAGAACCCGGTTCTGTTATGAGTACCATTCGTTTTGAGCTGACTGAGCATAAAGTCGTAACTCTCAGGATAAGGAGTCAGAACCCCCACCATCCCCGCAATCGACAAACTTCCCCAGATAGTCTCCCTCGCCAACTCAAAGGCATTCGTCGCATTGACAACCAACCCTCCGAGTGCAGCACCACTTATTTTCAACTCGGGTGCATATTGTTCCTGGAATTCAAGAGCCCATTCGCTCGCCAGAGAACCTCCAGAGTACCCCCATAGAGCAATTCGCGCTTCTGGTCCCAAACCGAGATTTGAGGTTACGACAGCACGGATGGAATCTAGCACTGCATGGCCTTCTGTGATACCCGATGCAAATGCTGCTAATGGACCTTCATGATCGGGAACGTTCACGAACCAGCCTTTGCCGAGGGCAGCGGGTACATCTGGTAAGGGGGTGGTGTAGAAGTCGTAGCTAGGACTGGAATCGAGGTCTACAGAGTTGTAAGGAATTTGATAAGAGAGTAAAGAATTTCCGGAGATGTTTTTGGAAAAAGGGATGTAAAGTGTAGTTAGGGCGAAGGAGGGCTGGTATTGTGCATCTGTTGTGCGGAAGATAATGTTGTATGCGGATGAACAGTTGGCAATTATTGAGGTGAGGTTTCCTGGCGCGGGACGAATTCTTAGGATTGTGCCTGGGGTCGCGGATTCGAAGCCTGCCGGAGCTGTGTAGAAAGGATCTTGTCGTGGGGCTATTGGAATCGAAGAATAGGTTTGGTCGCGTTGGTGGTTAGTGAGTGGGCTGTCGAAAGATGGAAGTGCCAAAGAAGATGCGGCGAGTATCGCCAGGGCAGAAGTGTGGTAGCTGTAAAACATTGTATCGCAATTTTAGGCACAGTTTGAGTTGTGATAGCAGAAATAGTGTTAAGGGGGAGTGGACGATATTTATAAAGTCTTTGAGGGGTGCCTCGTTAACTCGAATTTCTCGTAAGATTGTGTTCATAAGCAGAATCCTGATCCAGGACTCCAGGACTAACCGATTTTCGTATTCTTTACAACTATGCCCTAAATCTTCTGTCTTCTCGGTGTTCGAAGACGACAGTGCTAATTAAATTTCGTATTTATTAGAACTATGTCTTGAACCTCTTCGGGGGTCGCCCAAAGACGCTAACCCTTTCTCGTATTTGCGACTCGCTTATTTGGTGAGGGGTATGCATTTGATTGGGTTAAGTTTACGATGCATAAGGCTCATTATGAATATTCGCCACCACAGGCAAGTTAAGATCACTCGGAGGATACGGAGATAAATCTTCTGACTTAAGAAATCCGCGTCATCCATGGAAGTAGGACCGTGGCACAACATGCTAGGTTTGGTAAGCTGATTCAGCTTGAATTTTCTCTGTCACTTGAGATACTGGAAGATGGTGCAAGAACTTGGGACATCATTACAATTTAATACGTAGCTTACCTCCGGTCGACAATATCGCGACTTAATTAAGGGTTCCGCCCCTTGTTCTGCCCCTGTATGTATAGAATTCTGAACATATCTCGATGAATAAAAGTGGCTCGGAAGTCATTACACCGTTGCAAATGGCCCCCGATTTCAATGCTTCTTCATTATACAACAGTAACACTAGCTCACCGTGGACAAGATAAGTGGAGCAAATAGCTTGACTGAGGATGGCTAGCAACGAATACAGCTCAACACAAGTTAGTACCTTATTTTGCCTGTATTTCCTTATTTATTTATTTATTTATTACTATTTAACGTCAGGCGGAGTCTAGATCGCGTGGTCTAGGTCCTAGAAAGTCCCAATTAGGGCAAATGACGCTGGGGGGGTACCCCAGGCTACAGGGGGTGTAAATGAAAAGAGCTAATTTACAAGAGACAGTTTAAAGAGAAGCCCCACTTTCGAGACAGCCCTTTTCCTTAATTAGTTTTTAGAACCAGGGTAGAACAAAGGAAATATAAGGAAAAGAGAGAAAAAGGAGAAGGTCTATCTATCTAGAGAGACAGATATTAGTGTAGAATTTAGTCTTAAAGTAGACCTTGCTAAAGAGCTCCTCGCAGTAGGGGCCAAAGAGAAGTTGGGGGTCCTTCTTAGCCTTAGCTAAAAGGCTAGGGGCCTCGATGTTTGCTAGCCTGCAGAAGAGTATATGGAATTGAGTTTTAGCCTTCCTACAGGTGCATTCCCCTGAAGTGAGCAGCGCCTGTATTTCCTTTAATTGATAATCTGCGCATCTATGTGCATTGTATTTTTATTTTTATTTTACGCATTTTCTGCGTCGAGTTATTCTAGGTTGATAGTTTTAATGGAGTCGCTAATTACTGCCATTTGTCTTGTCTGCCTGAGGCGAGGTACGAAACTATTCGTAACTTGAAGTGGTTTACAATTGCCAGTTTAGTAGCGAAACTGTTCGATAGCTACCCTATATTTTCTTTGAAACAGGCTAGTAATTGTATACTAGAAATGCTTTGTCTGTAGTTTCAGAAACAAGACTTGGTAAGCTTTGGTCACCTGAAAGTGCTTTGAACCTCTCATCGGTGAAGATGCTCTTGCGATTCTCAAGTATTCTGGTCCAACTACTTATCATTTTCTGCCGAAGAGAACGTCTTAAAGGCTATTCACTCCAAGTTTCTAGAACGGACAAACAAAGCAATTCCTCAGTGAAAAGCTTGAATTTAACAATGATGTGCTCAAGGCAAGCTGGGTGAAGCGGCATTGGTAGACTTATTGGGAAACCGAGGTTAAGACCGATGCTTTCCTCAACTAGGATTTTCCTGCTTTTAGATTCACACTTCTACAAAACCACATATAGAATAATAGCAACTCAAACCCACGCCGAATCGACATCATAATATGGCTCCCCGACACGATTACCTTACAAAGGGGTGGAGCTGCGAAGAAGATTGTATGCTTATGACAGTGTTCCTTAACATTGGCCAACCCCACAAGACAAAAAACAAGATTTACGTCTGGCAGGATGCTGCAAATGAGATGAATGAGCAGGTCGCTAAGAGTGGAAATGAAGCACGTAGAATTTATACTCCAATGATGATCCTATCCCACTGGAAGCAGTTGCAGAAACAGAGCGAGGAGACTTTGGAGGAAGAGGGGTTTGATCTGGGGGATGAACCGAGAGGATATGTTGCGGCGGGAAAAACAAACCAAGGGGTCAGATCCATGGCAAAGAAGGAGGCCAGGTCGAAGAAATACGAGTCCAAGTCTAAGGAGGTCAATTCTAAGGAGGTCGAAGCTGATCCATGGGAAGGCTTGATTGATCCCCAGCTATTGAATCAATGAGGCGCTAGGAATGCTGTATGTTTGGGTGGGCAAGAGTGGTAAGCGATATCAAAGGTGTCCATGAAAGTTTATGCACTTACCTTGCGACATAGAAAACACAACCCGCCCTCTCCTATCACCCACCGGTGACGAAGTATCACGACAGACACAGAGGTATCGGAAAGGAAAGACTAAAGAAATCAGACAACATAACCACGGGTATATTGTCAAACACCATCACCACCAGCATATTACAAGTTACATTTTTCAACAGACTCGTTCACCATGTGATTTGCTTCTCTGAGAGTGCTTATTGGAAACGACACATCTTGCGAGATTCTTGTTGAATACCTGCCATAGTAATAGTACTTATCTGCGGCTTTTATTTGGCCCCTCATAGACAACTCAATAAAGTGATTTTCTCCCCCATACATCCAACTCAGAGTTGGTAAGAAGTGACTGTAGAAGCATAAAAGGATTTTTCAATGATTCTGGATCACTTGGTGAGGTTCATGATGCCATTTGTCTTTGAATGTACCAGCACATGTTGCTCACACTCGGCAGAAACCTCGAGCTGCAATACCTCATGCCTCTACCAAAAATTTAGAGGTGGTTCGAGGGGAAAATTACGAGTTATAAATTGGGGATCTGACGGAAGAAATTGGTCAAAATATAGTGGGAGGTTAGTACTAGTAAACAAGAATGTACGTGGTTTATCTCCTCAGCTAAACACCACATAAATTTCCTTGAAAACCAAATAGATGTCTGCAGAGTTTGAAGGTGTTTTTGGACCTCCTGAAAAAACTAGGCTTCTTATCCTCAACTTTAGACAAAGCCGCCTTGAAAATTCCTCGGTTACTTGGCTGACTATTATCAGTGGACACAGGAATTCGTTTCACTGAAACTCAGCTTCTTATTTGGGGTGCATTGACTAAGTGAAGGACTGAACGATAGATGTACAAGAACACCTAGTTAGCCTAGATAGAACCAATATGTCAAGGAGTTTAACTTAAATAATCCTGTAGACAGGCCGACATCAATTCTCTACACTTTTGAACAACTCACTTTCCATGCACTACAAACACACCACAACTAACGACTTCCAATAACTTTTTAGTCATCTATTTCATCTCACTAATAAACTACCAACATCTCTCCCCCCCCCCCCCCCCCCAAACCAAACACCCCTCCAAAACACCGAAATCAATGTCTCCCCCAACCCTCAAACCCATCAGAATGTCTTGGACATCAGAAGAAGACTACCTCCTCATGAGCGAATTTCTCAAAATCGGTCTGCCTCGAACCAACCGCTCAGGCTCCTATACTCGGGACGACGCCGCGGAAGCAATGAACCTCGAGGCTGCCCGTCGCGCCCAAGATTTCGGACAACCAGTACGTCGAATATACACCAGATACTCTGTGAAAAATCGATGGGTTTGGTTACAGACTCATTCGGACACTTAGTGGTTCCTGCTCTTCGCTAATGCGTCTTCTCCTTTATCTGAATAATGCAGGTATATTTGGTTAGCGGACAAATACCCGGTTTTTGAATCTTATGTTACTTAATCCTATATTAGGGTCCTCAATGAAGTCAAGATGTCTCAGTGGAGGTGGGCAGAGGGAATAGGCAGAATATTTCACGCTCAAGTGATAGTTCATATATGACTCGAGGTGAGAGAGACGGAAGTGAACGATTTCGAGGCCATAGAGGGCGCGGAGGATTTTTTGAGAGGGATAGTAACAATGTACTTGTAGTTAATTTCATAACCTTTTTGTACTATGACAAAACGTTAGCGTATCTCCATATACCACCAGCAATAAGTACCCAAGTATTGAATCTTATCCCTCCCTAATAGTACCTAAGCCAATTAACAACGTCCAACCACCCCAAGTCAATCTTCCAACCCACAAGGTTGAAGTACGGAGGAAATAACGATCGAGGGTTGAGTTGTAGACTAGGTAGGTAGACAACAAAGTCTTCTACCTATTCTATTCATGTCTAACTTGAAGGGCAAGAGCGACCTCAAGTCTTGGCAGTCTGGACTTATGGTCGGTCAAGGTGTAGAGGAAGGAGCGACCTCAAGTCTCTTCCGTCACGTCTAACTCAAAGTTCTACCTAAAGTGCGAGGGAAAGAAGGTGGCCCAAGGTCGTTCCTTCCCCTCGACCCCAGCTCAATAAGCTAGACTCACCACTCTCTATCCATCTCTAGTAAACTTCTTCAGCAAAAGAGAAAAGAATTAACAATATATTTTCTACCACCACCCCCGCTAAAAACTAATGCTGCCTAGCTAGCTACACCAAAACTAAAAAATATAATTGATGATAGGATATATGTTAAAACTTCAAGCCCGCCAAACAAAAAACTAAATATCAAGAAAGAAAGATATATCCAAAACGCCATGCTTTCTTCACGTGTGGTAAGGGTATGTATGCATGTATGAGCATGGTAGGTCCTTTTTCCCGCCTCCTGTTGGTCCTCAAGTTCTTCAAGGTGAGTATTTTCGGGGTATATACAGCGATTTCTATATCGTACAGTCATTGCGGGTCGTTTGTGTTATGTTGTGAATTTAGATCATGAAGAAACCAGGTATAAAAGATGTCAAGGTGTCAAGGTCACGCTACGGGTAGCAGTCGTGAGGTAAGCTGAGTAGGCTGTTTCCTCAGTCTTTTGGACCTCTCGAGTCAAAGCCTCAATCTCTCGGCGGGTTGCCCCTTCGCGGCCTCCACTTTCGGAAAATGTCTGGCGTGATGCGTCGGTCTTGGCGCAGCCAACCTCTTATTTCTCACGGGTTGTCGATGTTCTTCGAGTCGAATGGCCAGACAATTTCTCACCAGAATATATGCGTCTCCATCGCCCTCGGATCATAGTCCTCAGCTCTAGCCCCTCTCGTCCCACACCTTAGAGTTGCCTCTCGTTTCTGCATATTAAACAGAATCTCCTTCACCATGACTCTCCTCTCTCTCTCCACAATCGCACCATCCATAGTACCCATCCCATATCCAAGGTACTCCCCCATCCCCTCCTCTTCAATTTCCATGATCCACTGGGCAGCTCGACCACTCAGAATGCTATCCCACATCCCCTCCCTTCGAGGACTGTTCATTAATAGTTTGATAGCATCTCGTCGTATTTTTCGGTCACGGCATTTGGTTGCCACAACGAATAATGGCGGCACAATTCCAAGGTCCATGGCAAATGAAGCTTTGATATGTGTGTATGAATCATCCTCTTGGTAGTTTCCTGGCTGGTGAGCGGCTAAGCCAGGAAAGTGGAAGCCGTTCGTATGCGGCTGTCGATGCCTGCAACTCGAAGGACTGCCGCACTTTTGTTGTGCCAATGTCAATTCCTCGTCCACGACTACCTCTTTGGCTAGATCAACAATCTCCTTGAACTGAAGGGTAAACGAATCAAAATCCATTTCCGATGTGCTGAAGCCCATCAAAAATAATATAGAAGTCATGAGCTGGGTCATTTTGAGGACATCTATTCCGGCACGCTCCGTATTCGAAATATTTGGTCTACGACGACCTTCGAGGATTTGCTCGAAAGCTGCAGCCCATTGAGCAAGCTGCATACGGAAGCCAGCGCCAGAAGATTTGACAGAAACTGGAAGGATGTTGTTGGGCCCTTGATAATGGGAGGACAGGGCCTCTTGGAAACGCATAATCCGTTCGCAAAGGGAGTCCAATGCTGTCCGTGCTTCCTGTAATGTCCTAAATATTTCTGGAATAGTTGACTCTAGGGAGGCGGTAGAAGCGGCGTCAGACGGAGAACTAGGTGATTGAGGACTGCTTGGATTGGTGGCTGGCGTTAAGCGAATGACATAGGGGTGGGGAAAGTGAAAAGCCATATCATAGGACTTGGCCTGAATCGCCAGGCGAGTAAACATTTGCACAAGCTCGTCTTCGACGACATCCTTCTTCTGCCTGACTAGTGGTTGCTTTGATTCTTGTCTTCGCTCTTCCAGTAGACCGAGTCCATGTTGGATTTGTGTGATAGCGGAGATATGGTTTCCAGTAAATGATTCGAAACAGGTGAAAAGTACTACGGATATTAATATGGTTCTCTGCGATCTTGTTTCATTGTTTCCTATGGCCTCTCTCAATCTTTGGATTGATTTCCCGTACTGTTGCAATGCGAAATTATAATGGTTCGGTGCAGTGTCAAAGGTATTGTTACTATCTGGAGATCCAGGTGGCGATTCTGAAGCCTTTTCCAAGGTCTTGTAAAGCGCTCCCAATGCTACCACGGCATGACGGATGGACGCTTCTGCGTGACTTTCCTGCAATACGCTTCTTGTCCAGAAGTCGGAATCAAAAAATCCTGACAACTCGTTCGCTGTATGTGTTCGAAAAACTTGAAAATAACGACCCTCCTGTGAATCGAAAGGTAAGATACCCGGCGCAAAGGTTGGAGGTGCGAACCGAACCACAGGAGTGGTGGGAGGGGTAAGCCTCGCTCTCGATTGAGCGACTGCATGTTTCGGTTGTTTTCGAACAATGGATCGTGAGTCGGGAGGCGGGGTTATAAATGAGGCAGTGTGTTGAGGTGGAGGAGAAATCATGGAGTTATTGGGTCGTGGAGCAATGGGCACGGCAACCTCGCCCAGTCGCTTGCTTGCCGCCGGGAAGCCATCGCATGTTCTTCCCGACCTCACGCACTTGGTACATTGCGGTCGCGTCTCGTCGCATTTGACCCTTCGAAGTCTGTGGAGCGCTCGGGTCAGCCAGGACTCCAAACTCTAGCTAGGTCAACCTGGAAGGAAGTATACCTAGTTTAGTCCAGGTGGGGGATGGAGAGAGAACTCACTTGCAATTGTTGCAACCCGTCTTGACCTTGGGCCGACTCGCCCTCCTGGTTTTAGGTTTCTCTTGATCGCCCTTTGCCTTTGCCTCGGTCATGATGAAGGGTGCTGTCAGTCGCTAATCATGTCCCGCGGGGTGGGTGTTCGCGCCGCGCGCAGGTGGATTAGTGCGTGGAGGGAGAGAAGAGAGAGAGAGAGCTGCTGGCGGGAGGAAAGAAAAGCTGTCAAGGGATCAGTTGGCGGTTCATGAACGAGTTGGCGAAAAGTTGAGAGCATGAGGGTAATTGGCCAAGGCCATGGTGAGAGGAGTAGGGAGAGAGAGGTAAGGAGGAGCAGAAATGCAATGCAGCAGAGCAGCACCAGTCGATTGAATTACACGTAACACAAATATGTCACTCGTGCTGCTTCGCGGGAAGCTACAGTGCAGCTGTCGAGAGCTGTGAGCTGTGAGCTGGTGCTGAAATGTAAAGTTCGGAGTAGATGGAGGTGGTGAGGTGGTGACCCGTCTCATGGATGCGAGGGAAGAGAGCAGTGCAGCATGCGAACCTCTACCTCGACCTCGAGCCCAGAAAAGTCTCTGCCGCCTCTCTCAACTTGCAGCCCTGCACACGCGGAAATGGAAGGATTTCCAAGACAAACACCAAATCAAAAACACCACCAAACAGATGCACAAGAGAACACGAAAAGAAAATCAACTCACTTGGCTTCCCGACCTTTCTCGTCTTTCCTTCTGGACCGTTGGTGATGATGAGTTGGACACGCCGTACGAGTATCGTTGCAGAGAATTGTCGCCGAGGCTTCGAAAGGTGGTACTTGGGTGGGACGGATCTATTCCTCTGCCATCACAACTCACGAGAAGGATCAAGGAGCCGCGAAGAGAGAAGTGATACCCGAAGAGCCGTGTTTTGGGGTTCCAGTTCCAACCCCTGGAGTTTAGTCTGCAGCAACCACCGAGTCCACGATGGAACGACAACCACTCACTCACTCCCGAATGTGAGAAGACGTCGACAGCGACGGGAAAGAGAGACACAAGGAGATTGTCTTGTCGGGAGAATCTTCTGACGATAAGCTTAAGCCGCGGTGGGGTGGAGTATGTGAGTGATGGGACAGTCGACCAGGGTGATAAGTGATCAAAAGGCTCCGTAAGTAACAAGAACTCCGGTTGATAAGAAGGAATCCCAACAGACACAGAAAATAATTAACCTCAATGCAGATGGAAGATTGTGCTTTATATATATATATATCAAAAGGCCATGAGCGTTCTGCATGTGGAATCTTGAGGCCTTCCACCCGGCAGATGCCATCCATCGTCCGTCTCGGTCACTTTTTGGGTCTAGCAGCATTTTATCTCGAGCAAAGCAAAGCAGTGCAGTGCAGTTCCCACAACACCAACCCAAGCTTCTTCCCCACGAGCACAGCCCTCCTCCACTGCTGCCCGTCCATTTATTGCCCAACACCCAACATACAGTATCATTCGCATGAGATCGGGACAGGCGCATCATTTGGCGGGAGGATCGATAGAAGGTTGGCCCTCACACTCTCTCTCTGTGGCCTCGATGCATCACTATCTGCACTGTGCGTTCAGTGTGTCTGCCAATCCCCCTCACAGTCCATCTCCACAGGGCTGAGAAGAAGATCAAAAAGATGTTCTTCCGGCTAGCGGGCGAGGAGCCGACAGTCGTTGCCTCAGGGTGTAACTGCACTCTCGAACCACTCGAGCACCCTGGTTGTCATTTAGGGCTGACGGCAACCTCTCTGCGATTTGCGCCTGTGTCCCTATCTACCGATCATTAAACTCGCATTTTGAAAATCTCGTGGATCCGCCAATCATGGTGCAATTCAAGGGTGGCGACGCCGAAGGTTGTGACCGCCTCTTCATTGCAGAGAAGGGTACGCAACTTCATTCGTCCGCCGTGAGAATTCTCCGAAATTCTGATCTTGAAGAAGAGAATGGGAGACCAATCATCATACACGAGCAATGCTTCCCCGCATCAATTTCGAATTGTTTTGAGATTGTTTTCTACAACTGTCTCTTGAGTAAAAATCGTTGGTCTTCAGACGAACTTTCAGATGAGAAGGAAGACTCACTCAATTCGTACAGTTTATCGTTAGGCGTTCATGGGGAGCCCCATTTACCCACATACGGCATCAACGAACATACCACCTCACCCTGTAAACACTTTCTATGGCGTAATAGCCAGTCCTCGATCCATTATGTTATTACCTCTGTGCTATCAGAATGGATCTCACACTGCTGCAGAAAGACGGCTCAAAAGTGCCTGCACGAAAAGGCAGACTCACCACAACCCTCTTCTCAGGAATTATCCGCCCACTCGTTACCATTTTCCGAAACTCATATCATAACTCACCGTCTCTTCTGCACATTGCGGTTCCGTTCAGATGAACAAAGGCCTCGAAATCAGTCGTTCAAAGGCGGTCAAGTGGGGGGTGTGGCTTAGCTTAAAAGGCCAAAAACGGACCCCAAGGCCCGTAGTTCAGCGTACCACGGAACACCCATTCAGCCAATGGAGCGCCACGGCCTCGCGAAATAAGGCCGATGCCATGCAATGACTGCGCAATTCTCTTTCTCGACGACAACAATTGTTGTATGTGAGGGTGAGTTACTTCCTTGATGTCATTGAGGGGTGCTGCGCATTTTATGAGGGAAAATGGGGAGGTGTCAGTACCGAAAACTGGGGATGAGGTATGTCATTAGGGTCTGGACTGTGGGCTTGAGCAGGTGGGCTTCATGTCCAAACTGTGAGATATGAGGTTCAACTACTCGAGTCTAGCTTATAATGCGCCGCGGAAAGTTCCACTGTCTAAGACCACCTGGTTCTATCGTCCTACAACATTTTGATGGATCTCAGCCCTGCTGTCGTTGTAGAGTTGTACAGGCTACTTGTATCAATCCTTTCTTCTCGAATGAGCATTTTTTCGAATTATAATTCTCTTACTACGAATCTTATTCCTACTATTCAACTCTAAACTATATCATTTCTTTACGCCTTAATAGTAAACTCTTTATATATATAATATAGTAAATAGTATAGTTTCTATAGTTTTACTTTAGTTTTAGTAAACTAGGAAATAACTTTAGTTTAGACTAGATTAGTAGAACTAAGTAAAAAACTAAGTTTAAGAACTATATTTAAATTTTTAAAGAATAAGTCTCTTTTATTAACTCTTTACTAAATTCTATATAGTAGTATTATAGAATTAATTTATAAGACTATATTATAAATCGTAGATCGTAAAAGGAAAAGTAATTACTAAGGTTTAAAAATAATTAACTATTAACTTACTATTATAGTTACCTCTTGGATATCGTTACTAGAAAGAAGAAGAAGAGAACGAAGTAGAGGAGAAAGAGAGAAGAGTATATAGATAGAAAAATTTATTAGTAAACATCTTTTTTCCCTCTTTTTCTTCGCCTCTTTCTTCACCTCTTTTCTTGTCCTCCTTTTCTTCCCTTTTACCCTTCTCTCTAATTATCTTATAATCTGATTCTCTTATTATCTTATATAATAGTATAGTAATCGTATAGTACTGTTTAATTGTATTATCTCTATTATATTATTACAAAGAAAAATAAAAAGAGAGCATAGAAAAAAAGTAAAAGGGGAAGGTTAGTGAATATATCTACTTACCTCTTACCTACGCTAGAAGGAACTTTCCCCTAAAAACATTTACTTACTTTCTTCTCTTTAACTTTCTCTCTCTCTTTCTTCTTTCTAATATACTCAAATGTACGAATTATATAAAAGAGATAAGAAGAAACGAAAAACTAGCAACTGCGTCATCAAATTGGGGTGGGGGCGCTTGAATAATTAGTTTAATTCTAGCTACTATACCTTTTACGATTTACGATTTACGACTTGCGTTTTAGTCCCTTGAATTAATTCCGACTTTTTGGTGTATTCAGGATGCCGTAACTGTATATATCTGGCTTGCCAGTGCGAGGTTTTGGATGAGTGTTCACGGGTTTCTCTTTGGGTAAATAATTATAGAAGTCGGCTTTATAGAGTTGTCTCGATTTATTTGTATTGTGTGCTTCCTGGCATTCGATTACTCTGATTCAATCAGCTTTCTCCGGCCCTTTTTCTGGTGTCTCGATGGCAATCTCTTCAATGTAACTTTTCAGATTTATGCGCGGTAATGCGCACACCTTTCAACCGCGACCGGATCTCCCCATCTCCCGCAATTTCCATGCGCACATCCCCAAGTTCCGGAGCCCCATGCCACTCTGCTTTGAACAAAAAATCCAACAGAGGAAACGACGATAGTTCCACTTGCTCTAGCCGCGAAATTGCCCTCCACAATACCATCGCCCAGCAAAAGAGCAGTGGCAATCCTTGCAATACCACATATACGATCACCATACCGCGATTAATAATTATCCGCGTCGATGGCCGTGCAGTCGAAGCAGTGATGTGGTACTCCGACGGTAATAGGCTAAATGTGTCTGAACCTGCGAGGGCGAGGTTGCCATTGTTGTTGGCGGAGAAAAACCAAGAAGTGAATGCCAATGTCGACGTGAGGGTCCTGTACGCCTCAACGTACCAGTCATGCTCGCCTAGACTAGTATTACTATTCCAGAAGAGGAAAGCTATCGATGATTCGGGTGGGAGGCCTGCCGCGGTATAATTGAGTAGCCAACCGAGACCCAAGCGAAAGTTGGGGAGGTCGGTTAAGGGAGTGAGGATCGGTGAACTGAGGCTGGAGACGGAGATAATGCTGTTGTTGCTACGAGCACCGACGACAACAGCACTTCGTCGGAAGAGGCTCATAGTGGTGGATGCATTTAGGTAGGGGCCTGGGTCACGACAGTGACCGTTTCTGACACCGGTTGAGCAGATGAAGACGCCTGCAGCATATTATTGAACGGATCCTGACTAGGATGAAATTCAAACTGGCGACCGAATCGGGGTGATAGGGTTTTTCATGGACTTACTGGCAATTACTGACCTATTAGATGTCGCACCTCGTTTTACGCAAAACATGAGCCCAACAATGTATCTTTCTTCTCCATAGGTCGTACAATCGTTGGAATCAAAGTTTACGGCAGATTCCACCCCCGCAACAAACTCGACCTGGCTGCTCAGAGAATTATGCACAACTACCACTGGATCGTTATTCGTCGAAGGAGGAGGAGGTATCAGTGACTGTGGCCCGCCCGGCAAGAGATAGCTCTCGCAAGAGCTATCATTGGGACTACACGCAATTGGAGTACTTGTTGTTGAGAACTGTGGATTCAAGAGAAATGTACTAGCGGTAGCCAGTGTCCAATAAGAAAGGCTGTTATTGACAAAGGCCAAAGTGGGAACAACAAACGAGCCATTGAATGAGCCGACTCCTGCGGTAGCATTAAATATTGTTCCAGTCTGATAGACTGTACCGATGTCCGTATTGACTAGAGATTAGTCAGTTAATATGGGTACTTGGAACTACCTAAGCTTTACCCACAGAACAAGGCCAAACCCGCGACCCATGTTGCCGCCCAGAATGTTCCTCTGTCATTGCTGTCAGTTTCATTCTTTCTATACCTGTGTCTGAATACCTGCAAAGTGCCCAGACTCTATCCACGCCTCTAGCCTTGCGATTCACGACAAAACCCGCCAACCCGAGAAGAGCGGTGGTTGGCGATAAACATAAGAAAGTCGAGAGCAGGAGATTCTCCGACGAACCACTCGCCAACATCCAACCCAGGTGCTCAAAAATCTGAGCAAGAGCAACATTCGTCAAGGTCGAGCCTACCTTCTGCAGAGTCTGGAGAATCGCGATGCCGGAGCTGAAACCTAGCCATGACAAAATCCCGGTGCTCCTCCCGTTCTTGATCGAGGTGTTGGAGAAGGTTGTTTGAGAGAACCAGATTGTTAGGACGTAAATTGTAGTTGCTGAGGCGAGAACTACTTGAGAGCTTAGGTTTCGCCAGATTTTCGTGTTTGTGATGAGCTTTGTGTGATTTTGGATGTGGTTGTGCTGTTTCGGGGCGTGTTTTGCGGACTTGTGGCAACTATTAGAAGGCATGTTGGGCTCCGCTCCTTTGAAGGCGGAAGCTTTTCTTATTCCTAGCTTGTTAGTCCTGGAGTTCTAAAGCCCAGTCTATACTTTAAAAAGGAAGAAAGCGACTACTCCTCAATTCATTTACTTATCAGATGAGGCTCGATGCTCTGGTCCCAACATGGTTATTGCCAATATTTACGAATGCTTGTCACCCAGGTTACCCATCAACACTTCGACCAATTGATTCTGGGAATTTATATGTGGTCCAATGATCGTTCAAGGATAAGAGCTCCGGTGCTGTTTGGTGGCGTTACTGCGTATCGAAAAAACAATTTTGGCTTAGGTGAGCTGATTAAATCCAGCTCTGTTCCTAGAGTTGCGGCCTAATTCATTTGCGAGGAAGTGCATATTCTCGAAAGTCCTCTAATACACCTTTATACTCAAAATGTTGCGGACGCTTCTGTTTTTGATCTTTGGTGTAGGTAAAACACATTGTATTAAATGGTCAGCGCCTCAAGAAACCCTTCGTGTGAAGGATGGTCTTGTACTTGAGGCACCGCAACCCACAGCCTTACCGATGCAGTTGAAAAGAGGCGACACTGAATGGACGAATACATGTGGTTACCGTAATGGCAGTGAGATACCTTGACTCCAGACTATATCACCCTGTCTAACATTTGAAAAAGCCGAACAGACCTGCGGAGCCAGAAAGCTCTGTGGTTACAACACAGGTTTCCACTGGTGGGGTTGCTGTAACGGAACCACCTTAAACAACGGCTTGTTAGCGGGCACCATTGATTGCAACATCCGCACTTCATGTATAGACCGCGTTTCAGCATCTCGAACTAGTATCACCGACAGCATGATTCTGAAATGGTAAATTTCCACAATCTAATCACATCTCTTTCACAGAATCATTTTCTAAACCCACTCAGCACCGATCCAAGCAAACAATTTTGTGCCACCGGACTGTTCGTTCCTTCTGGGAGTAATTCTCGGCTCACGCTTTTCGAGTGCATCTCTACCTCCGCTTCTCCATTTTTATTTTACGAGAATAATGTCACCTCTACCCTATCTATAAGCTCTAAAATATCCACGAGTAGAACCTCGTTAACGGGGGCTGCGAATCCAAATGTCAATATTGAAAGCCTGTCTGTTAAAACGACGAGTACGGGTCCTGGACCAGCAGAAACAACTATTCCGCTGGTAGTGACACCTACTCCTTCCTCCAATGCCTCTCCTGACGGAATTTCCCAATTAGGGAGCAAATACGCTTTCCAACTGTGTTTCTTCTTGGCAGGGTGGGCCCTTTTCTTCCTTGAGTTTTGAGGATGCTTATGCAAGGCTTATGGACTTACTTATACTTCTTTCCCTGGTTTAGTTGTCTTTATAATTGCAATTCTGGTTTTCAAATTCTATCGCGTAGAGATTAAGTGAGAATATCTCTTAGAATCTCTCTTTTTGTTACGGGAGAGAGGCTTGAGAGTGATTTGGAGGTTTTTTAAAGATGGAGTCATATACTAGCTAGCTTTGATCAATGATACTAGCCAGTAGCACGTCAGTTCTTGTACTTTCACTTCACGCAGATTAATATTGATCTTTCTTTTTTCGATTTTTGGGGTTTATAGGAGCATATACTCCTTGCTCTCATTGTATAGGATGAAAGAGTACTTTCCAGTTAATAATGAAGTGTTTCCCCCAAATGAGTGGGACTGTTGTAAAAGGACGGATGCGTTCTTATTAAGTTACGTTGGGCACATTTGATGACCGGAACTGTCAAGTCATTTATTTCGGAGAAAGCTACAGAAATGGGCAGGTTCGGTATCTTAATTTGGAAACGATGACAGTGTTTTTATGGGATAAGATGATAGAGTGAGAAGGACAAATTAGGTGAGTTTGAGGGGAAAGGGGCTTGTATCACGTGTCCGTCAAGGTGGATCACGATTTTATGCTCCCGTGAAACCATTGGTGGAAAACTTGATATTCACCACTATTTCGTGCTAAGCGAATGCGAAGAAACAACATCATTGGCTGTATCGTTTGCAGTCTCCATCGTGTGGGTTTATATCACGCCGTTTCTCAACTCTTCAAGTACAAGGGTGGTAGTTTTACGGCCGAATGTCATTCTTACCCACCTTTCATTGTTAACTTCAACTCTTCTATTAAAGTCTTGGGTTTTGGTATTTTTTGCATCACTCTTATATATCAGCTTTAATTCTTTCTTCCTTTTCTCTACTCGACTATCTCCGAAATGGGTTTCGCAAGCCCCCCAGAGAAGGGTCCGAGTGAACAGAGTGAACAGAGTGGAAGTCTCACTGGTCTTCAACCAGAACCTTTTGTTGGAGAAAAGGCTCTTTCGCAGAAATCAGCAATTCTCGGCACCCAGGCACAGGAATATGACCTGACCACAGCTATAAAACCTTTAGAAGGATGGCGACTTGTTATTGTAATGCTCACGTATGTCGATTTTCCTAAATTCTAGATACACATTCAACAACTGATTTTCTTTCAAGGTTGTGTCTTGGGTTGTTTCTAGCAACCGTCGAGTCATCGATAACTGCAACGGCTTTGGTATCCATCGGAGATTATTTCGATGATTCTTTTACGGTTCGTCTTTCAATATCCATGTCTTTTAAGCGTCGACTGACTTTGATGGAGACAACGTGGGTTGTACTTGGTTATTTACTTTCTTATATGGGTAAGATGACTTCCGAATCTCGACGAGGCCGCTAATGTTTCTCTAGGCTTTTCCGTTATATTTGCTAGAATTTCTGATATTATTGGACGCAAATCAGCCATTCTTGTTTCTTGGTTCTTATTTGCAACCTTTTCCCTCGCAAGTGGTCTTGCCACCAGTGTCGGACAACTGATCGTCTTCCGGATAATACAAGGTATTGGGGGCTCGGGCTTATTTTCTATGACTATGATCGTCTTGCCACAGGTCACACCAAGTAGTTTATGGGCTCTCATGAGTGCATTAATAGGTGCAGTATTTGCATGCTCCTCGATTGTTGGTACTTATATTTGAGTCACCCCATATTTAGCACAGTCTCTGATGAAGTTGTAGGACCGGTGTTAGGAGGTGTCATCACGCAACAGTCGTCATGGCGATGGATTTATCTCTTCAACGCTCCCGTGGCCGCACTCATCGTCGTCCCATTTTGGATCGCATGGCCAAAGGAGGTTAAGAAAAATACGAAACGAACACTTCTGTTGAATGAACTAGATCTTCCTGGTGCGATACTCCTTCTTACTGCCTCGACTTTACTTGTATTTGCTCTCCAGCAAGCCGGAGGAAAACGATATGAGTGGGGTAGCCCAGTTATTATTGGAACTCTCGTAATTTCAGTAGTTTGCTGGATTGGACTGATAGCATGGATTATCTTGTTGGAATACGGGAAGACCAACATCAAGATGAAAGCTATTTTCCCGGTTTCTGTCGCGTTGCAACGTCCGATTGGATCAGCAATCTTGTAAGTTTGGAGATTAATAGTTTGTTCGCTTTTCTAATCTGGTTAGGATGGCGTTCTTGACTGGCTTACCATTATTCGTTGTCATCATCAATCTCCCTACACGATTTCAGGTGGTGAATGGGGATGGCCCTATTATGAGCGGAGTTCACTTGCTGCCTTTTCTTGCCGGGTCAGCGTTTGGTAAGTCATCGAGTGCAAGATTGAAGCCTGGCATAGCTAAACATTTGAAGGGAGTGGTCTTGGCGGCGCCCTTTCGAGTAAGAAAAACCTTACTTCCTATTCGCTTGTCCTATCTTCGTGCCTGATGACAATCGGATCTGGGCTGTTGTCTACTTTGCAACCCGGAAGGGAAATTCATCGGATCCAATACTTTTATCAAGTTATTCTTGGACTTGGAACTGGAATCAGCATGTCCTCGCTAACAATGATGGTTGCTTTGGAGTGCGACTTTGATAAAATAGGTAAGTTAGAAACCGAACACAGTGTTGTATACACATGTTTTCTAACAACCCTTCAGCATCAGCCCAAGGAGCTGTCAGTCAAGTCCGAGTACTTGGTGGTAGTATTGGTCTCGCCATCGCAACCATATTGTTCAACCACCGACTTTCCAAGGATCTTTTGTCGATACTCTCTCCAGCAGAAATTAAAACTGTCCAACAATCTCTCGAAACAATTTCCAATCTTCAGCCATCCCAGCAAATCGCTGTCGCAAAAGCTTTTGCCGATAGTTTTAATGACCAGATGAGGTTATGCCTGGGTGTTTGTGCAGCAAGTGTTTTGGTCGCTGTTAGTACCTGGCAACGAAATCCAGCAACCTTAGAAGAGAACAGAAATAAACAGAAGGAACTTGCTGAAGTATCAGCAAGAATGGAAAGAGCAACCGAGAGTAATGTTTGAGTTGTCAATTGCACAAAATTTTGAGATTTACGATTTTATAATTATGAATAGAATTATTTATCAACTGAATAATTTCCTCAAAGAGTTCACCACAATTTGCGTACGGGGTAATGCTCTGTCAACGGTAAGCAACAAGATAATGGATGTGGGAGCTGGAACCCTAGATCACCCGATTTAATCCCTGCAATCCCACCACCTATCGATTTATTCCGAGCCGAATGACCTCTTACGAACAATGACTCTACAGCCTCACCCCGAAGCGTATAACTACATCAAATCCCTCATCATTCGCGTTCAAAAATATTTCCTCGTCAATTATTCGTCATGACCTCAAAGCCTGTTGCCGCTTTCCTGCAGAGTCCCCTCAGCTGGGTCCTGGGGCTCTACCAGAACTCGTTCATCGATATTCTTCGGTCGCAAACCTTCACTTACGCAGTCTCACAAGCCCTTCTGACATCAAAGTCAATGCGGCTTGTGAATCCACGTGGCCATAGAGTAAAAACGGATAAGGTTTCGGTGAAAATTTCCTCGTCATCGATGGAAGGGCTGAGCGACGAGGAAGTGTTATCACGCCTCGTCAAAGGCTTTTTTGGAGGACCAATTTTCTTCCCTGAGAGAACTGCTATGAGTTGGGGAACTCATAAGTGGTTACCCCCTAAATTTTCAGGTATTATTACACAAAGATCTCGCTGTTAGGGAGTGCTGATGATTGAGTCCCAGCATTTGAGGAAAGTCCAAAAGAAAAAGTATATTGGAGAGCTTGGGAAATTCCAAATTCTAGTTTGGTAGAGGTTGGAGATGTCATGTTTGGAGCGTTCAAGATGACAGACTACAATCTCCAAGATCCTGATTCCAAATCGAGTTGTGTGGATTTCTGTTTTGGTTCAGATGATTCTCGATTTGGGGGCTGTCATAGATTCGTGATAGTTCGAGACCCTTTAGCAGAACCAAGGGAGGTTGGGCATGGAATGGAGGAACAAGTCGAGGTACGGCTAGAGCATTTCCGGTGCAATCCTAAGGTCAACGTTGATTCTTGGGCGGAGTATATTCCCTGGATTCATTACTGG
Source organism: Hymenoscyphus scutula (assembly GCA_001399465.1). Classification (NCBI taxonomy): domain Eukaryota; kingdom Fungi; phylum Ascomycota; class Leotiomycetes; order Helotiales; family Helotiaceae; genus Hymenoscyphus; species Hymenoscyphus scutula. The sequence goes on from LKTO01000192.1 coordinate 57,139, forward strand.
TACGCAAAGTTTTTGTTTGCGGATGCGGTCAGGAATCTGTTGCGGAGATGAACATAACGGTAAGCGAAAAACAGAAACTATTTTCGGAATGCATGCTTATTCTGCCTGCAGGTTCGTCTCTAAGGAATGAATGCTGGCACTCGAGGAACATTGGTCGCTTGAAATCGCCAGAAGCACTGTATCCATGCTGTATATTTAGATCACAGAACAAGCTCTCCTTCAAGAATACCATAACACCAGGCGACAGAAAGATAATTGTGAAAGGGTGGCGGCCCTATTGCCTTCTCCGCCAGATTATGCACTTTTTTTCTATTTTGAATATGACACTGGTTCAATTAGTTTCCTCCGCTAAAATTATGATTACCTGTAATATTTGCAGAACCTCTAGTTACATAAGATAAGTTGTCACATGAACGTTTCCTTAATGTTACTTTTGAAACACACAAGCGAGGTAACTCTCAACATTATCCTGCTCAACTCCCGGCTTCTCAGTAAATTAATATGAGTATTAAGTAAAATCTTTTGAAAATTTGCACGAATTCTTTACCCACTGGGGGGTTTTGCCAGGACCTCTTAATATGACTAGCAAAACGGTTTTTTGTGCCTTACCCACTGCACTCTTGAGTTCAAGAAGCTTGCAGGTGCTTTTTACTTCTAAAAAACCCATAAATACAGGATCGTCTGGAGGAAAGCATTAGTAAGCGGAGACAGAAGCTCGATGCTTCAGCTTCAGAGTTTCCATCATAAAAAGTAGAGGCCGGTCACGTGCACATATGCATGCTCCAGCAAGGTGATTGAGTTGATACTGAGTGGTACTCTGGGGCATCCAATTACACTCGAAAAATCAAGGTCTTTCAAAACCCCAACTGAAGAGGATTGAATGAGGAAATAGAAACGATTGCTACCTCAACATACCTGGCACGTGATAAATTCGAAAAAGTCGCAGGTCACCTTCCAAAGACAGCATTCACTTCGCTGAACACAGACTTTAACACTACATTACGTCTCTATCTTTTTTGCTCAATTGCTTTCCACCATTACTCATCGCCACGTCCTTCAAGCTAGGAGGCCTAATCCCGTTCTTCAACGCCCCCTCAGCCATGTCAGCATTCTCGTATTTCGCGAACTCCCGGTAATCTCAAATAGTCTTCAGGATTTGCCTGGGAACAGCAATCTTCTGGATTTATTCTCAAAGAAATCTCAGAGGATGGACGTTATTTTGGGTGTTTCCGGAATTGCGGCCTTATTTGATGGCGGTATTTGTTCAAGTGAGGGGATCGTTGGCAATTTGAAGGACAGTTCCTGGGGTGGTTGTTGGCGGATGGGGATTCTTGGGCTTGACCGCACGAGGGGCTCAAGGAGTGCAGCAGAGATTGTGGGTGATTGATGGCAGTTTGAGTCACATTCTCTTGGTTATCTAGGCTGCCGTTCTCTTTACAGCTGAATTGGGTTGGGGTTGAGCAAACGTTGACTAGGCGAGTAGAGCCTCACGGCGAGCTGAAAACTTTATCAACGTCGCGTCTAGTCACAAGACCTTTTTCGCGAAGGAAAAAAAGCAGCCAGTAAAAAACAGAGTCAGAAGCTATGCCTGCTAGTCAAATGTCTCCTAATTTTAAAAATATACATAACACTTGAGTACATCATACAGCGGCAGGTTCAAGGACCAAAGTAGAACAAGTAGAACAAGGTATGTAGCACAACGCATATACGAAACACATATGACTCGACATATACATCGGTAGTAGGAAACAAACCCGAGCAAAGTTCAAATTCCAAAAAACCCAAATCATGCAGCGAAGAAGAACACATACCGGTTTCCTTAAAACCATGATTCCATAGTTTACTACTCACCAAACCAAGTTAGATTTCTAACTAGTTAAAACAAGCATATCATAAACCCCTGAATACCAAGTCAGCCTCATAACACCAGTGCCCCTGGTCGCCATGGAATCAACACGTGTGAAAGACCCAATATCACCCCGAATGAATCGACTACAATACTACGTACGTAGAAGTAAGGCTGATAAGCTTTTCGCACACCATTTTCCGGCTCCCGTTACCAGCTACGCGGTTCGTTCTAGAATTTCGGGGAATAAGACCGAGGAAGAATGGGAAGGTTTGGATGGGCTCATACGAGAACTCGGAACCTAGGTTGGTCGTATAGAGGCAAAATATAGGTCCTTTCATGTGACATTGAAGTTGCAACGTTCAGCCCTGAGAACTCGTAATCGTGAGATATATCTTTGGTGGCTTGAAGTTGTTCGTCCGAGTACAAGGGTTTATCAGAACCTTGTAAATCTTTGTTGGGAATACTGTAAAATCCGAGGTGTAAACATAGCCCTTGAAAAAAGGAAAGGAGAACGTCCGTTTAACTTTCCCTTTTAAACGTTCGATGTCTTGACACGAACGTGAGACTGAAGTCCCGTGAGTCATTTCATAGCCTCGAGGAATTTCCAACCGATCCGAATAAGAAACTAAGGCATCATCTTGAAAGGTACAACAGAAGAACGAACGCCTTTTCGGTAAGAAGGAAGCAATCATTGATCACGAATGCACCTCTGTTCCTAGGCGAAATCTTAAGGCAACGAGGTTATACCCTACCAAGGTATTGTCTTGATGCCTGTCTGCTTCGTAATAGAATGTGCGAAACTCGTCAATAGCAGACGAGATGTGCGATGCTCACATCTACGTGAGTCGAGGTTGAATATGATCAAGGATGATTTGATAGGTAGATATATTTGAGATATAGATAGAAATGCCTCGATGGAGAATGTATATAAGTGTGCCGTCGGGTTGCGAAATTCTATATTAAACCCAAATTCAAAACCAGAAAACGAACAAGTATTAAAAAGAACGCAGTATCTTTCCACTTCAATCTCAAACTCGATATTTCTTTTTAGTCTCAGCTTGAGACTACGCAAAAAAAAACAGCCCGAACGAGAAAACTAAACGTCAAAGAAGCACCACATCATGCCTTCAGGGCACAGAGAAGGTCATGGATTCTTAGGCCATGCCCTGAACCCGAAAGTCAGTAAAGGCTCCAAGTCTTCAAAATCCTCAAAGAAGAGGTCTTGTCACGGCCACGGGAACAGCAACCCGTGCCAACATGTTAGTTCTCACATTTTTCTTTCTCGTGAAGTCCTCCTGTACAGGATGTGAGACAATCTTTGACAGGCGAGTGCTTACTTTCTCATATTTAGGATATATCTCAGTGTATCGACCCCTACGCAAAAGACTGCCAGAAGGATTGCGACTACGGATGCAAGGAAGCCAGAGAGAGATATTATCAAGGATCGTGATCATCCAATTGCAATGCCCGCTTTTGAATTAGAAAGGAAATGAGGTTTGAGGAATATAGAAAAACAGAGCAATCTAAGGAACGGTGCGGCTACTTGGAAATGGATGGCGAATTTGGAGTTCAGTGGATTTTCTCTCAGCTATTTTATGTCTTCGCTTTTTCGAAGCCTGCCACTTTTTGTTGATTGAGCATGTTTGGAATATAATGGGGGTACGGGAGTTTGAGGGGGGACAGTACAGTTTATCTTTTGTTTTTTATTTTCGTTGATCGAAGCTGCAAGTTTTCTTAGATTGTAATAAGGAACCTAAATTCCCCACAATAGTGGTAGATTACACTGGCCGAGATCAATCAAGACAACTGTCCTACCCTTCTATGCCCCAACCAGTCTAGGAAGTCCTGCTTTCGGAGTAGATAATTGCAATCCTCGACGCTGTCAAACTGACACCAGAAGCAAAGCTTCTGAATAAAGCGGCTTTAGTACGTAGCTAATATTAATGGTGTATGACGAAATTTTGTAACATACCTTGTAAGTTGTAGAGTTCCCCACATTCCATTAACCTTTTATTCAAAGACTGCCCTTCTTATATTAAATGTAAGGTAGTTTGAAAGTAAATTGAAGTCGAGGTTGATGTAAGCGAAGGAAGTTCCCTCATGTCTCATTTTGACGTTCATTTAACTGCAATGTAAACCAAAAGGAGGGGAATGACTGGTACTGTGATCAATAGTTGGTCAAATCGACAGAGAGAGAGGAAGGAAAACAGGCCTTGCCCACTAAAACTAAAACTACAATCACGGACAATTCGAAACCCGAATGAGGGAACATTGGAGGGAACAGAGGCGAAAGGTAAGTTTTGCAGGATCAGGGAGAGGAGGGGTATCACTACTGCGGCGTATCATGGATGTAATCATGGTTGATAGTTCTTTGTAAGTGTTCTTCTAGATCAGACGAAGGTTACATATTATTGAGAAAAGCGGGCCTGATACTGGCAAGGCATATGTGCAGCTTTGGACTGATTCATTGCCCAATTCTCAGACATCAACGGGTCCTCCCGGTGACTTAGCTACGTGTACCCTCTGTTACCCTTACTGCTGATCTGGATGAGGCGAAAGGGGACGGCGGCCTTTCCGCTGTCTAATGATGGAAAAATTTAAAAAGGAAGCGGACGAGGTTGTTTGCGAGATCCGGAATTGATGCTGACAAGGTCAGACGGCGTCACATCGAGCGCCAATGTCAGCGAACCCATGTCATCACCTAAAGAAAACGGGAATTGACACACACAATCTCCGCGTTGGAAATTGAATTGCTCAGTTATAACCGTGAAGCTCACTGGCTATTATTATTAGTTTAGGAAAGTTCTGGTTAATCAACGCATCATTTGGATGATATGTGAAGTAGAAATTGTTAGGTGCATGCCTTGGAGAATAAATCTTGATAGATATAAACACTCCCGGTCTGAGTCTCTCAAGCGTTCAAGCACACATGGACTACGACAAAAACTTACTAAGTGGATTGAAGATTGCACCTTCCCTGATAGACATTCAGGATAAAGGAACGACCTAGCCTCAACCCTATTACTACCCTTCACGTTTACTTTTCATACTTGAATTTTGAAAGCTTACTATCAGGAATGCAACTATTCCGTTGCTACGCGGAAATATGCCTTGTTTTCATGTCATCTCTCCCCCGGGACGCAAAACTCACGTAGAATTCAAACGCAAATATAATTCGAAATTTGGAAGGCTGCTGCTGCTATTGGTAAACTTCGGCGTGAGTCTTAGGAGCGTGGGAAATGATTCGACTTGATTTGTGTTAATGGAATGGAATTCAAATTGATTCGTATCACACGTGACACGGATTTAACCGGGAAGCTCGGGGCCGAAGATGTAGATCCGAGCCGAATCACGCATTAGTCACAGATGAAACTACTCCTTCCCTAAAGACTTAAACGAAGCAGAAGAATAAGAATACTTTTTAAAGACTTCTCGTCCTATTATTACTCTTATAAGAGATACGTTATTGGAGACAGTTATAGCTACTTGTAAAAATATATTAATCAATTCTAAATTAAAGGATTTGTTAGTCTACTCAACTGACCTAGCCTATACCTAAATCAAAAACAACTCTATTCAAATCAAGATAGCTTAATCTAAACTTAATTGACTGAGTTTTTCATGACCACACTGAGCCTTAGCAATAGCGAGGGCTTAAAAGAGAAATAAAACGTAGAGCATTATAAGATAAGCTCCCGAAGGTATAGATTCGCCCACTTTTAGCGACGATTTCAACAAGAAAAAGTCTAGGAAACTAGGAGAAAAGCTATCTTGTTAAGACTATGGTACTGCTGTGCCCAAATATGTGAATTTTACACTGTCCACGCATTGTTACCTATTGTTCAATACTCGGCTCTTGCGAAGCAGCTTAAAGTGTTAGGTGTCGTGAGCAAGATACGAATAACTTGAGGATCGCTAGAGGAAAGAAACTGTATATTGTCAGGTCCAAAGAGTGACTTTGTTCTTAGGAGGACTCGTGGTAGAAGGGGTATTTAGTGTACAATTTTAAAATAGCTTTTACATTGCGAATAAGAGAGCAAAAATGGGGATAGTGATGGTGGACTAATAAAGAGGAAGGTCCAACAAAGAGAGAAGATTTTAACCAAAACTCAGAGGCCCATAGATGTGAAGAACAAAGAAAGTTGTCTCGGGAGCTAACTGCTCGATCAAGTATCAAAACCTTTCCTCCCCAACGCAGATTCGTCACCATCTCTCCACACCACTGGCAAAGCCATAGAATGACAAGGTCATGTCGCAAGTGCAAACCAAGGCATTATTACAAAAACTGGCGTCGCCCCTCAAAAGCCATAAAACGAGAGACGAGTGCCACAATCACGACAGCGACATACGAGAATGTATGTGTGTATAGTGTAAAACAGAAGAAATCGAGTCGTGCTAACATAATATACAGCAAAAGGCCAATAGATCGTAGGCTTGTGCGAGAATCATGGTTTGAAGAGGTGTAAGACGGATTGTGGATATGACTACAGGTCTTCTCGAAAGGCGCTAGAATTGTACCATTCCAGGCAAGAACAGAAATGGTTGAACATCAATGACGAGAGAAGATTAAAAGGGAAGAGCGAAGCTGTATGCCGAGAGCATATTCGACGTGTTTTGGAAATTGCCACTTTAACTCGAATATATTTCTGGCCAAAACCAACCAGTGTGTACGTCAGAAGGTACCACTGGGCTTGATCGTAATAAAGATTTGATTTTGGGTATCTTGTAACAAGCTCACTACTCCTGGTGATCTGCAAACTTCGCCTTGTTCTCCTGCATCATCTTCCTATAACCCTCCACAACACTTTGTCTCACCTGTCCCAACTCCTCTCTCCTCCTCAAACTCCCACTCGCCTTGGGCACATTCTCCACCTCCACCCTCGCGCCCCGAACCTTGAACTTCTCCTTGGGAGCCTGTTTAAAAGTCGGCGGCGCCTGCGCAATATCATTAAATCCAATCTTCCCTTCTCCCCTATCCCTCTTAAGTTTCGCCCAAGGATCACCCTCGAAATCCTCCACCTCCCCAACCAACTTCTTCTTCTTATTCTTCTTGCCCTTCTTCTTCTTCCCCCCGGCAGTCGCAGATTCCATATCCTTCCAAACAACCTGTCCATTCTCATCCTCCGACTGCATCTCCTCCATATCCCTAGCATCCATCCGTTTATCCTGTATCCGCTTCTCCTCCTCCCGCCACTGAGCATACATCCTCTGCATCTTCTTCTCCTTATACGTCCTCCCCACCTTTAAACCCAACGGATCCTTCCCCCCCTTCGCAGTTTTATTCATCAACCCACTAACGGGCAGGGCAGCATCGACACGAGCAGAGAACTCGGACATCCTCTCCCCAGGTTTAATAGTCGGTACCTCCGCCTTAGCAACGATAGCTTTCTCCTCTTCTTTCTTCTCCTTCTTACTCTTCTCCCTCGCTATCCGATCTTTGCCCTCGGTCTCACTATTAGGATTCACCTTCGCCTTTTTCGTTCTTATCCCATCGTCTAAGCCCTTGGGTAATTTCTTCCCCTGCTGGAACATCATGAGTCGCGCGAAGGCTTTGGGGGTGTCATCGTTGATGTCGGGATTGTGCTTTCGTTTTTTGTTTGTTTTGCGCGTAGTGTTTAGGTCGGTGGTGAAGATTCCATTTTCTTTGGCGCCTTTGGAGACGGAGAGGGGTTTTGCGATGGAGGTTGGGGGGAGATCGAGGCTGTGAGTGGGAGGTTAGTGGTTATTTGGGCAATTGGGGGAGGGGTGGATGTACGTGTCTTTGTCGGCTAGGCCTTTACGGGTGTGTTTGTGTGGCATTTTGGAGGTTGTGAGGTTGAGGTTTGGAGGGGGAGTGATGATTGTTGGGATAGAGATCTTGAGGTAAGTTTTTTCTGCGGGGGTTGGTGTTCAGGGCTTGGCATGGCTCCCCACTTGGTAGTTGTGAAATAGGTAGAGCTACTTTGATACCCTCAATATCATGTAATGCTGAAAAACCTATAAATTTAATATTAAGTGACTTATATTATGAAGTGTTTATGAGCAGAGAAGAATGTTAAAATTTCTTTAATAAATTTACGAGTCCTTTTTGTGACGGGTTGGTTGGTCCACGATGTTATAACCCGGCTGAAAAATGACCCTTAACGATCTACAAGTTTTTCGTATTTACTTGGATATCCATTTGTTTAATGTAAATACTCTTTTAGCTCCCTCTACCTAGAGTTTTGCTGTTGGTCAAGACTCGTCGTATCACTCCTGTCAAAGCTACTCCCATTTGGAATATACTTCGTAGCTTACTTTACGTCAAATATGACTACCGGACCGGCTTGTTTAAAGCTGTAAGAACTCGTCATCAGGCTCAAGCGGATTCAAAATCAGGAATAGAACCCGGACTACTTCTGGCGGAGATCACTTAGTGGGGTACTCCGTAGCTCTGGTGCCGAGTGTTAAGTTCAAGGTTGGCGCCGGGAACATTCTCAAACTGATCGTCGGGCTATGCAGCTAATGCTTACCTACTCGTATCTCACTCTGAATCCTCCGTCAACTTGTCCATCTCAGACTTTACGAGAACCAATTCGAGAACATACTCAGCTTTTCAAAACTGGGGATAAGTTTCGGAGTTTCAAGTATTTATTCCACACTGATCTTGTGACTGTTCGGCAGACTTCTCCTCGCAATGAAGCTCTATCAAATAAAATAAAATAAAATAAAAAACAGAATCTCAGCCTCTGAAGGATTTCCATTAGCCTCGCAGCCCCCGCTATTGCCAAGAATAGAAGAATAGGTGGAAGCTAACTGCGGGGATAAGGGGCAGTTGTAAACCCTGTAGCGGAGAGCTTGGAAGATCACCTGCATCAGGGGTTCAATTCGGCTATTAAGTAAACAATAAACTTCTTTCAAACGATGGAATACGGAGTACTCCTTAATTGCACGGTAGAAAACTAAAATCATTCGCACGAGCACACATTTTTTAGTTCATACTTATATTGTCTGTAGATTTTCCAAAATGTCAGAGCAAATTCCCATCTGACCTGTTTCAACTGTTTTCAGCACAGTTGGTTTCCCCACGTGGGTTGTTAGAGGCTAGGGTCTGGATCCAACAAGCCAGCAGCCCATGGCTCCCTATCCACCTCTTGCGCCGTCGCAAAGGGCTGCATCCATCGCGCCTTTTCCATTTCTCCCTTCTTGTCTCCCATTCTTCCATTCTTCCTTTTCTCAGATTCCCCGTCTCTCCCTTTACTCCTCTTCACCAACACTCCCTCTTACTCGATTCTCGGAGCACCTTTCGACGGTTGGCATACCATACCGCATTGCTCGACTTCATTTTGTTAATGCGGAGCCATCTCGGTTGCTCGTCCCTGTACCGACTCCCGTACCTGTTCGAGATTGGGGTCCTAATCGAAATATCATCTCCTCGTACACGCTGAGAGTATTCCGCAACCTCGAATCCTATGAATACCTCATCCACCTTCACATCCTCCTGTATATAACTACCTCCAATTCTACACTTGCTGTCCTGCGAAAGCTGCCAATTCTGTTGCATCGCTGCAAGAACCTACTTCTACTTCATAGTCGTTGCACGAGGACCCTGCCAAGAGGTGTTCGGGTCTCATCCCTACCAACCTAAAAAGATGGACTCGCTCAACATGCAGCCGCTGAGCAACCACAATCGATACAACGATGCTCCTTCTGATATCTCCGGCTCTACTTCTCCCTCCGCAGATTCTTTCGGAAAGCCTCGACACTCCTACGACAGTGCCGATGACGGACTGGACTCGGATCTCGAGGATGCCCTTATAAAACCAGCAGCGCCTAGGAAAACACCATGGTGGAGATCTCTGGGAACAAGGGGGAACTACTCCCCACACCTCGGTGACTCTCTGGGACCTCGAGGTCCTGCGTACTCAAATCGAACACGGAGGAGTTGCTGGCCAAATTTTTTGGTGTTTGGTAGTATAAGTGGATTGGGAGTAGTGTAAGCTGTTGTTTCTAATTTTTCGTACAGTGACTAATATGAATACAGAGCCATTCTCCTCTTCATCAACCTTGTACTCGGCGCCTTCACACTATACTGGAATGCGGACGTCGACAAAACATTACAGTATTGGGGACAACCTGGAACGGGAACTGAAGGAATTTCCTGGTACCCAACCGATTTCCTACGAGATATCCTACCTATACCATGCCATTCGCACAACGATTACTGGCGAAAAGTCCCACTATTCTCAGCTCTTAGATCCGGATTCACGGGTGTGGAGGCGGATGTTTGGCTTTTCGACGACGATTTATACGTGGGACATAATACTGCATCATTGACCCGAAATCGAACCTTTCAATCATTATACATCGACCCTCTAGTCAAGATTTTAGAACACCAAAACCCCAAAACGGAATTTTATAACGGAACCGGCCATGGGGTATTTGATACGGATTCTGGAAAATCTTTGATTTTGCTAGTAGACGTCAAAACTGCTGGACCTGAGACTTGGCCTTGGGTTCTTAAACAACTAGAACCTCTCAGAGAAAGAGGATGGTTATCTTTTGTTCAGGATGACAAGGTACATACTCGACCTGTTACCGTTGTTGGGACCGGCAACACGCCCTTCGACGTTCTTACGGCCAATTCAACATATCGAGATGCATTCTTTGATGCCCCACTCAGCACGATGTCGGATGACAAGAAAAAGTCTGAAAACGGGGAGAAGCAATCTGATGCCGGTCAAGGGTTATCGGGAACGACCCCAGATACGGAGTTCAATGAATTGAATTCATACTATGCGTCTGTTGCTTTCGGACCCGCTGTTGGCAGAATTTGGGGAGGGCAACTAAGCCCTGAACAGATGGAGATCATCAGAGCTCAGGTTAAAGGTGCACATACCAGAGGATTGAAAGTAAGGTACTGGGATCTTCCGAGTTGGCCTATTGGTCTCCGAAACCACGTTTGGGATGTTCTGGTAGAAGAAGGGGTTGATATGCTGAATGTGGATGATTTGAAGGCAGCTAGTAAAATGGCATGGTAAGCATCTGCGAAAGGATGTCATTGTACAATGGAGTATATACATGGGTTTGGGTGGCATTGTATGGTACCTATGGGATGGCAAGGAGTTTTGGGAGTCGCCTCTGGCTAAGGCTATGCATCAATTTCATGGCGTTTATAGTCCTTAAGACGGTTTAGATTGAGGTTCTGTAGAAGAGATATGAATACCTAAGAACATTTTTCGCATTATTGAACATGTATTATATTTGCTTCATTAATTCAGTGAATACAAAATAGTTCCAGACAGCTCTTGCCTTAGGCCGGGGGCAGCATCATGTGATGTCAGATTTGCCGAGGCTAGGCCGTCAGCCCCCACTTCAAATCCAGACCAGACCCCGCCAAAAGATCTTCCATCATACAAAAAATTCACAAATCTCGACATCTTTGCTCCGGACGACCACCACGACTCTCGCACTTGCGCGCTGCACCATACAAAATCGGAAACACGCATACCGTCACTCAAGGATGATAGAGATCTTATTTACGCGATGGCGAAATCTGGAGAGGAACTGATCACATGGATCTTGAGCAGTATTGCTTCGACTGGCGATGAAGGTGAGATTTTGCTACCTGCAGGCACTTGTACACTTCGTACCTGGAGGTACTTCTGCGAAGTATCTCCGGGAAGTATCTCCGGAGAAGCTGCTTCTCTCATTTGATGAGTTCGTCGTGATGGGGCGCTGGCAAAAAATGGGGTTGAACACCCTTTGGCCGAGTGGTGGTCGAGTCACCTTCAAAATTGACAGGAGCTTCCCCGCACTGACCCTGCAGCTTGGGTGTTCATGTCACGCCCCTTCCCACCTCTCAACGTTGCACAAATTAATGTGGAGAAATATCGCTAACAAACTCGCTAAATAGGAATTGCGATCGAAGATTTATTTGAGACTATCACCAGCGCTTCCGAGATCGATCACGATCGTGATGAGGTCTGGAAAGTGCTTCTCCGCCGTCCAGAGGTCGCTGTTGAACCGGGCAAATCAGGAGAAGACTTGAAGCAGTTGACATTAACCAACCTTCTGGAATCTGGTCATGGTAGGAGCATCATCAAGACTGTCGCTCAACCTCGTCCCCCTCCCGGCAGCGTTGCACACGCAATACATAACGCGGCAACTGGTTTCAAGCGAAAAGGTCGACCCAAGTTGCCACGAAACCCAGATGGATCAATCATCCGAAGTCCCATGGCCGGCTTGGCTGGATTCATGACGCCTATGCAAATCTTATCTTCGTCGCCTAACACCTCGGTTGCTTCTGCGGCTGGAAAGAGAGAGCGAAAAGCCCCACCATCTATTTATGAGGAAATTGGAAAAACTCAATTCAATCCCGAATCAAGTTCTTTTGATAAGCGCCCGCACAGCAAAAGAAGAGGTGCCAACGCAGAAAATATTGCCGAGTACACAAGTTATGAAGACCTACAACGTGAAGCTGGAGCCCCAGGGGTATATTATGAGAAAGAGGAATCAGCCCAGAGAAAGAAGGAAGTTAGGCAAACAACTGGCAAACCAGCTCATGTTTTAATGTTCAAGTCCGACAGATTGAAAGATCCTGAGTGGCTTAACAGAAACAGTGGAAGTTGGGTCGAACCTGTCTCCGCTGCAATGGCGGCTGCTGTGGAAGAGGCAGAACAGGAGCATCAAAACAAGCGAAAAAGACCACCGCCACCCAGGTCCACTCCTAGAAGGAATGCATCAGGTCAGGATGAGAATATGAATGGTGTACTTAATGCTCCAGGGCATGCCTTGGTAGACCCGCAGGTTACTTCTCCGGTTGCAGCGGAAGGAGAATCAACAGGACAAAACATGCTTGCCAATGGTATTCTGTCGTCTCCACAGGCCAGCCCAACACCAGCAACATATCAACAGAACGAACAGAGCCCAGATGTCCCAGGTGACGGCGCGGCTGGAGGCATCAATTTGCCAACTTCCGATCAACAAGAGCACCAACCGAAGGTTGACGCCCCACAACAAATGCTTCCGCCTCCAGTACCTACCCAAGAATCTCTTCAGTCCACCATTGTGGTAAACCAAGCCATAGAACCTGCTGCAGAAAACACCCCGAAGCCGAAGCGAAAGTATATGACCAAAGCACGGAAAGCCGAAGCAGCCCGGCAAGCAGAATTGCAAGCTATGGCTCATTCTTCCACCACGCTGGATGATGAAGCTTCACGGAAGAGACACAGCGACGCCGTCGTTGACCCATTATCTATTACTGAATATGGCACGCCACCAGGAAAGAAGCAACGGACGACGAGAGAAACCAGCCGTCGACAGAGCCGAGGCGGCTCACAAACCCCAATGATGGATGGACCACTGGGATTTTTTAACCCTCTTCTCACGAAATTCACTGATCAAAACACGCCATCCTATCGCTCCCCGTATGCCCCTGAGGCTTCCTCGCAACCAGCAGCAGAAGCCACAGGTTCTCCAAGCCGTGATGGTTCTAGCACGAATGAGATGACCCCAGGTCCTTCTTCTCACGCCCAACGATTAGATATATCCTTACCTAAAACTCATCTTGAAACCACGGATCAGGTCAGCCCAACGGGAGCCAATCCAGCGATGAGCGGACTTTCACACGCCAATAAAAGTCAACCTGTTTCCGTGGGATCGGCTCCAAACGGTTTCGCTTCTCCGTCCACGCATACCGGCCGCCGCCCTTCTGTCACTTCAAATCCTAGTACCCCATCCCCACAAATAACTGATATTGCACAGCCGAAGAGAGGAAGACCTGGGAGACCCAGAAGAAACAACTCAGAACAACTCGCAATCGAAACATCTCTTGGTATCGCTCAAGATGTTGTCATTCCTAACACCCTTGTACGACTCGCGGCGATTTATGAAGGATTGGCTGGAAATCTGATATTATCAACTGATAAAACTGTTCTCCAATTTTATGGTCTCGACCAGCATCCCCCACATCTTCCACTGTTTCACCTCCCAGTCGAGAAGATGACACAAAATCCTATTACCTCTGTTAAAGGCTCATACCCAATGGAGATTCGTATAACTTCTGGTGGAACGACGGGCAGCGACGAAACCGGAAATCATCAATTTCAGTTTTCTTCAACCAATGAAGGCTTAGATGCAGCAGCACTTATGAGATCTAAATTGGTCGCTGCTATTCTTGCTGCTAAATTGAGAGCTGGGGTTCCAATAGCCGCCTCTGCAATAGCTGTACCTGAAGAGGTTGTTCGACCTTGGCATTGTGATAAATGCAACAAGCGTTTCAAGAACGACATTGGACTGAAATATCATCTCACGAAGTCTCAAACCGCCTGCAACCCAAACCATGATCCCGTTTTGAATCCACCTAAAAAGCGAGGAGGAAGACCCTCAAAGGACCCATCTCAGAAGACCCCCAGACGAAAACGCAGAGATTCATTCTTATCAGGTGAAGATACTGATAGTGATGATTACATTAAACCGGGACGGCAGGCATCCCCTAAAGTTACTACCAAGAGATACGTCAACCTGCCTCACGAGAGTGATCTGTTGGACGATGTTGAGCACCAATTCTTACTTGATGGCCCACAAACTCCCGGTGATTTCCCCTTGGACCTAACCAGCAAGGACGACTTTCAGAATTTTGTACTGGAAATGATTCGCCAAAATGGAGGTCTGTTCCCTGCGGAAAGATCAGTCTGGCTTGCAGCTGTAGGAGCCTGGATCAAGAATGGCAAAAAACCGGATACATCAAGACCAGAATCCAAGTACCTCCGACAGGCACTGGACGATCTCATTCTTGATGGAAAGCTCATCAAGTCCCAATTCAGCTTCCGTGACGGGCACAGCCGAGGCGTAAATCGACACCTTGTTACGGAACCCGAAATCGATCTCAAGTCAGCTCCAGTTAATGAACTGAAGGAGGCTGTCAAGAAAGCACATCCTAACTACTATATCCCATCACAATGGAGTCCACCCGACACGATTGTTGAGAGGCTTCAGATTGCAGCTCGCCGTATCCCTGGGAACGCCCCAGAAATTGATTACGACGTTCTCAATGAACTTGATGATGCCGCGAAGCCCGATGACTCCGACGATGATGAATTTCGTGCGTTTGAAGCGGAGCATGCGGAACAGGTTGAATCTGATGAGTTTATGAGCGATGGGGACGAGCCTGAAGTGTTGCTCAGAAAACAACAAAATATCATGGCGCTAAAAGCATCACAAAGTCGAGCATTAAAGAGAAAATGGCAGGCTTCCAAACGTGCTGGCAGTACCACGCTTGCTAAGTCTAATGATGGTCAAGGCAAACCCAAACGCCAGAGAACTACGTATCAACCACGAAAGCCTTCAAAGATAGAAGCCAAAGGCCCTCAAATTTGGGATACTGCTCTATCTTTCCTCCCCGATCCTCAGAGTGGAGCATGGGCAAACCCGGTACAACAACCGGTACTTAAGGAGATGACCCGCCCCGGTCAGGGAAGATACCGTCGCCCAGAGCCAATAACATTCATGCAGGCCCTGGATGGAAGTTGGTCAGAGAGACCTTTTGGTCATGGAGTCAACCCGATCTTCTCGAGACCAAAGCGACTTGATCAAAAGGATGCTGATGCCACAATGGAGTACTACCAGGGTCGAATTGATAAGGCATTCCGACCAGTAATGTTTCCTCAAAGCACACCAATATCATTCGTGCCTTTACGAAGACCTTCTGCTACGCCATCAATGGAACCCGAACTGTCTTCGTCCGATGCGACCCAGGGCGGGAATCGAAAGAGAAAAGCCGTTGGCCAGTTGGATGCAGGCACTTCGAAACGCGTTTCTTTCTCTACTGATTTTCCTCGTCGCTATAAGAAGAGAGAATCTACAGTTAGGCGCGCACCTTCCACTATCTCTGATAATGAAGATGATGACCTAGCTATATCTTTCACTCCTCTGCCACCGTCCGAAGGAAAACGCACCACCAGAAATTCAGCCAAAGCAGCAGAAGCCGATGGTGTTGCTCCTCCCACCTTTGAACAACTCGATTTCGATTTGCTTAGACCTGAGAATCCCGGATTGCGAACAATTCCTCGAAAGTTTGGTTTGGGTCTCTCATCTATCGATTCTGAGCTTCTGGAAAGTGCGGAGTACACACCAAAAGATGGTGAGGCTCAGTTTGTTGAAGCACAGGCTACCTTTGATGGTTGTGATTTTAAGGAAGGCTCGTGGGTTGAACCCTTGAAGGAAACTGCCCTTGCGAGCAATTTCAAAGTCAAATGGAGAAAAAACCATGTATGGGACATGGAGTCTATTCCGTACGAGGACCTCAAAGACGAGCCCGAAGATTATCAAGGCATGCCCATGCGATCGGGTCCAAAACCAAAACGACCAAGTGGCCAACCAGCTAAATCTGCCTACAAAAAGAAAGTACTTGACCCAAGATTCTCGAAGAAGCGCAAGACGACGGGGAAGCCTTCCGACTTTGATGGTCTGGTAAATAATCTGTCTGAAGTTCCGAAGAAGTTTGGAGTCGAGGTTGCACCGCAAGAACCGGTTTCAGGTCGACGTGAAGGTCGAAATATGGATGCGAGGTTACCTCAACAGATCGAAAAACGTCTCGTTGCTGCTATTATTGCTGTTAAAACCATCACCGGCGGTATACACGGCAAGATTGACTGGATTTTAATTTGCCAACTTTTCCCCCAATATTCTACAGCTTATATGACGAGATTCTGGAAGAACATATCTACGGTTTATATCGACGCGATCGAGAAATCTACTGAGAAGTTTCGTGATTTGTTCCCCGAAGCTTACAAGAATGGAGATGTCCCGTCAATTGATTACGATAATCTCCTCAAGTACGACTGGAACGCGGTGATCAAATGGGTTCTTGAAACCATCAACCCCGTTCTAACCACACACAACCTCTTCCTACCCGGTACCCTGAAGGAGGTCCAAGAGCAAATCACTGTCGTCAAAAACAAGAAGCCGCCGGTCGTTGAACGAGGTGGATATTTCGATCTCAACACTGCTCTTTATAGACGTCTCAAAGTGTCAGCTTCGAAAGCGGGAAGTATCCCAGTACCTGAGAAACCGAAGAAAATGCTCGAGGAAGATGAAATCCACGAAGCCAATATTTCGCTTGCGAAGTCTTGGGTTCGAGCTGTTGCTACTACTCCTCAATCACAATACGACCCAAACATAGCTGGAGAAAGATTGACCGAACTTGGAAATCCATTAATTAACGAAGCTCTTGCGATTCTCAAAGAGGATAAAATCATCAAGCACTGCAAGAAAGGACGTGCAGCCCCAGGACGCAGTTACGAAGTCACGGAATTATTCAACAAGAAATTGCGTCGTCATATGCCGCCTAAACAATTCCTCGAAGCCGTTGAATACAAACGTTTCCTTGACAAACAGTTCTTGGAAAATCGGGATGCACCTATTCGTGTAGAATACTTGGCGAATGAGGGGACGTTGCTTTGCATCACCTCACTTCAAGCATATGGTCAACTGAGAACTAAGGCTGAGAATGTGAATTGTCATGCGATGAAAGGGTTGAAGGTCGATGATTTCTACTCCACCGAACGCATCCCGAAGAGTAGATTAATCTTCCAAATGGACATCTACTTCACCCCCCTCTACACCCCCAACTCCGCCATCCCCATGCTACAAAACGTCATCAACAAATCTCCTGGGTTCAGACCTCCGCGCCACCCCGATACCGGTGATGTGCCCATCCCGATTTGGAGAGATATCGATGAGCGCATCAACCCTGAACTTTGGGGGTTGGCGGTCGTGGGTATTGTGCAGCTTGTTGCTCTGAGAGGGGGCATTGATGTTAAGGGGTTGAGGAAGTGCTTTGAGCCTGTGATGGAGGAGTGGGAGGTTAAGCTTGTGATTGAGTGGGGTGTTGGGAATGGGCTGTTCAAGAGGCTTCATGAGAGAATTGAGGGGTGGACTGTTGTTGGGGAGTGGTGGCTTGTGTTGGGGAAGTTGTTGGAGAGGGATGTTGTGAGAGGGAAGGAGAAGAGTAAAGATAAGGGGAAGGAAAAGGAGAAGGTGGGGAGTAAGGGCAAGGGTAAGAGCAAGGAGAAGGTTAAGAAAAGTAAAGGGAAGGGAAAGGAGAAGGAGAAGACTCGTGCTCCGGCTTGAGCAGATGAAATGCTGGACGGGGTGTACGATATGAGTCCTTGATTTGTTGGGGTTTGGGTCTGGAACATGGACCTGGCATGTAGCATAGGGCGGAGCTTCTTGAGCATTTATTGAGCGTTTTGGGGGAGGATTTTTTCTCTAGGAGATACTAGGTGGCTCAGATCCATCTCGGAGTATCTACCTGTTGCATGGATATGGGCAAGGTGCTGCCTTCTACTGACTGTAAAAACTGAAGGCAAGACTTTAGCGATGTATGAATACGCTTTTGTAGTATAATAACAAAGAAGATGTGTATATTTTACCTGGTTGTCTTATGTGAGTAAGTGAGTAAGTGAGTAAGTGGACTATACAGCGAAGATCGTCAGCTGTATAGCGGTTATAACGTGTATCTAGATATCTAGAGTTCTAGAAATCGACTAAATTTATCTACGAACGGTAACTCGACTCTTATCTTTAACGAATAAACTAGCTACATCGCTTCTTAAGAGATAGTCTATAGTTATTTCATCGCCGCTAACTAGGACTCTTACTTACCTTTACTTTTCGGTTATAATACTAAATTTCACTTAATAATCGTCGATAATAAATAGATTAAAAATAGCGATATAGTATTATTAAATAAAGCTGCCGAACATTATAGCGTAATATATATCGCCGACGTTTCGATATATTATCTAATATTAGTAATAGAACTAGTCTCGAAGATATAAGAGCCTATAAAATACTCGAATTTAGTATAGCTATATATAGTAGAGGTTTATAAATATATGTATAACTCTCTTTTTATATATAAAGTTACTCCTTTTAAAATATAACTTTAAAAGAATATTAAGTTATTTTTTATAGCTTTTTACTTAATCCTCTAGAGATTTATATTATCTATATTTTATAGTCTTAGCTTTTCCTTTTATACTAAGAGACTATAGTTTAATCTAAAATAAAAAAGAAAGTAATTAAAAAAGTATTAAAATTCATCTATTTTTAGTATAATCTAGTGTTCTCCTAATTGTTTCTACTTTTACTCTATTATAAATTAAGCCTTAGTACTTATTTAGTATAACTTTCTTAAATAAGTACTACTTAAATACTTAAAATAGTCTAGTATTAAAATCTTAGATACTTTTTACTACTAAAAGGTTAATATAAGCTACCTTTCTTAAGGCCAATTTTAGTATAAAAATAAGGTATAAATTAATAATTCCTAAAAAGAAAAGTAGTTCTATTAATTAATGTTTATATAAATTGATCTCTATAACTCTCTACTACTCTAACCTTATAACCTTATAACTTTAATTTCTCTTCTTAGACTCTTCTTTATATATAAACTCTTAGTATCTAATAAACTAAACCTCTATAGAAAATAAAAACTAAGACTAAAATTAAAATTAAATCTAGAATAAAATATTTAAAAGTACTAAGAAAAATATAAGTAAAGTTCGAGGGCTTCTCTATTCGTTAACTCGCCTGTCAACTAGTATGTCTGTTCTGTAGAGTGCCCCGGCCTAGCCAGGAGTGCTCTAGAGTGCCCTGAAGTTGGGTGGTAAGCGAGTTTTACAGCACAGCACAGCACAGCATAGCATACCTGGAATTCAGGGGGTCCCCGCTAATATCCAGGGCCTGCTAGAGCCAGTTTTCAGGGGTAATAAGTTAGCGACAAGCCGAAACCTCATCGTGGGAACGAAAAAGAATACGTCCAAATCATGGAAACCATAAACCTGGAAAGTATCGAAAACCCATCAAAAAGGTAAGATCAAACAAACATATCAACAAAGTCCATCTATTCAACAACAACGCAACGCCTATCCTATGCAAGTGCTGATAGTATCTAAACAGTGACAATGTCAATCCCAACCAACCCCTCCCCTTTTCCTCATTAAACTCCTCCCAAAACAAAAAAAGAATGTCCAACTGAAGATGGTGAGTATGACTATCCATCCACTCTCACAACGCCCATTAGCCCAAGGAAAATATCTGCCCGGCACCATATCCTAGTGTCCCAAGTCATTAACTCCCATTCCCAAAAAAAATGTGGACATCTTTACCCAAACCAAAGGAACGACATCTCAGACCTCAAGTCCCCGAACAGAATTCTTACGTCTCTTTCTCAACTCCTCCGCCGCCGCCTCCTTTGCACGCCGCGCGTCATCCATCAGCATACGCTTAGACTTCTCCCCTCGTCTGCTAACATAATGTTCATGGAGAACACTAAAATCCATCTTCCCAACCGGTCGTTCCTCAACAGCAGGCTTAACCCACTCAGTATCAGGACCAAAGTTCTTCCATTGACTATCTCTCTCGATGGGCATAACGGTAGCAGCACGCTTGCCACTCCCAGGATAGACAACAAAGGAGAAGACTTGGATGTTATTGGTTGCATCCTGGCCGACCTTGTTTTCTTGTCCAAACCATCTGATGGTACCAGATGTGCCGCGAGGAACGGTGACATTGAGACCTTGAGCTTTGCGGCCATCCGAGAGGGAGACGAGACGAGATGTTGAGACTTCGAATTTACCGAGCTTCGTTGCGAAACCACCTTGTGCGCGGCTGAGCCATTTGGTGAGATGAGGTTCAATCTCCCATGTCTTTCCCATTGGAGTCACCAATTTGATCCCCAGGATTCCATGGAGGAGGACCGATGTGGGACCAGTTGACCAACCGTGTGCGTGGGAGTTTCGTGGTGGTGAGGGGTAGGCTGGATAGTGGATGTATCCATCCATACGGATACCCTCGATCAGTGTCGAGTTTGTCATTCCAGGACCATCCATCATGTATCCCCATTCCAGCTCCATCAATTCGACAGCTGCGTCATGATTTCCTGCTGCTACATGACCATAAAGCTCCATGCCACTAGCAAAAGGCGAGATAACATTGGGGAATTCAACTGCAGGAGCACCGAATTTCGTCCAGCGGTTGCGAAGAGCCTGAGAAACCTTGAGGGCGGTGTCGGGGTCAGTGGCCTTTGACCACAAAACAAAGCTGTTTCCATCTTGTGGCAAGACCTTCTGAGCACCATTGCATCCTCGACTTTCCAAGTTGTCACCGAAGAGATTATCCCCCTCACAATAGAGAGAGGCGAATCCAGAACGGAGTCGGTTGTAAGTATCAATCCACTTCACACCACCAGTCGATGGATCTTTCTCACCAACCCACTCAGCCAATATGAGACTCTTCTCAATCATTTGCAGAGCAATTGCCGAGGCTTCGACATTGTGTCCCTCCATTCCTGGACGAATCCAATCATCGTGATATGTGACCATCATGAGGTTTTTGTCATCAATCTTATTAAGACTGAGATCAACCGCACGCTTGTAGTTTGCCCATTTTGCTTTGATCCATGGGATATCACCGGTATACATCACATAGGTATGCGTTGCAATCAAACCATGAAGATGGTAGGTATCGCTGAATTCGTGTCGCGTGCCCATGGGAATACCAGCATAAGGAATACCGCCGTCGCTGTATTGCATCTTCCATAACGAGTCCAACCCGTTTCGTGGAGCAAGCATGTCGTAGGTTGAGACGGCGATTCCAGGAATGGAAATGCCCATGTCTCCGGGCCAGACCATGCGATCACGCTTCGCACCCTCACCCAAAACAACATTGCCCTCGGAGATTGTGTAATTGGAATACCATGCTCCTGGTATTGGGTGCGTGCCGTCAAATTCACTGCTGAATTGAATGACGGAACAAGCTTCGTTGGGTTTAATGGTTTCAAGTTGTAACGACCACGCACCTGCGTACCAAATGCGATTCAAGAGTGACGATGAGCTGTCAAAGTAGCCACTGTATGCTCTACCATTTGATTGTGATGGGAACGAGGTACACTTGACCCAGATTGCCTTGATAGTCACACTCGGATCGGTGTCGTCGCCAACCGCTCGCACCAAGCTCTTGACACCTCGTCCAATCAAGTCATACCAACTCAGTGGTGCCTCCGGACTTCTCTTGTTGGTGGGTGGCGCGTGATAGAAATCGCTATTGTCCGCGGGCACCCCTGTTGACGGGATGTATATGGTCAAATACTTGAAAGCACCTCGAAGGAAGCCATCCGGCACGCAGGTTTCTCCAGTCTTTCTGATGGGGATCTTGATGGGGAGATCGAGAGGGACGATATCGCCTGTTGCATCTGGAATCTTGCCGGCAAAGAAGCTCGATTCGGAATAGGAAAGGACGAGGTAGGGATTATTCTTGAATTCGGAGACATCGAAGCAGACACTAGGCAAAGATGTGTTAGTGAAGCACAAAAGAGGATTGGTGAGGATCATAACATACCGGCCGCCAATGTTCTCTGCAAATTCATAGATGACCAGTCCTCCAAGGCCAATGTTGAAGCGACCGTTGCTAGCTGCCGTGGCCTTTACTTGTGCACCCTCCAACACAGATTCCGGATTCTTGACGGATTCTTGTAAGAATACTTTGGCTGGAAGGATACGAGTCTTGTCTTTGGGTGCCTTGATATTCTGCTCCCATGGTCCAGGGAAGATGGTATCGGTCGGGAGATTCTCGTAGTCAACGCCATCAGCAGCAGCTAAGAAGGAGAAGCAAAGCGCCAGAAGCGCAGTAGCGAGCTTCATCTTCCTGGATAACCGTTTGGACGTCGACTCAAGAGTCACGGGCCAGATGGAGTGCAGTTTCCAGTTTGTTGGATCAATTGTGTACGTAATTGAAGGAAAGAGGGGAGTTGTAGGAGGAAAGAAGGAGGAGGGTTGAAGTTGAGCAAGAACGGTCAAGAGGGTCTGTATTTATGTTATAGATGAGAAGGGAAGGCGCGTAGTGAATATGGAATATGGGATACCTATGAGATGCGGGGTGCGGGGTAGCGTAATTTCCCCAGGTTCCAGCTGGGGAGAAAAAGGGGGGAAGGAGGGAGAGTGAATCTGAGATGAGTGTTGAAGCCATCTTCCAGGTTCGTCGCCCAATTGTGTTGGACATGTTGCTACGCCGTGCCAGCCTCAGCCTTCTTACCTGCAGGTGAGGTACTTGGGTACTTGCATTGTTTGCCAATCACAGGTTGCGGCTCGGGAGAAGATCGTCAGCCGCCGGAAGCAAGCGCGGGGTGGGACACGCGGGGAAGCGCGACTGACCCACTCATCCCCCCACTTTTAATATATCACTTTCACACGAGACTCTCACGACTTCATGCTTTTGCTTCACCTCCCTATCTTGGTTTCCACCTCCCCGACGCGGCCCTTTAAATCCGTTACACTGCGTTACACGAGAAATCTCCTGACGCAGATATACGCGATGAAGGTTGCAACTTGATTTCGATGTCTTGGAGCACTTCAAATTCCACAATTACTATTACTCCTCCATTATGGTTTCTACCTCCCCAACTGGGGACGGATACAATCGTCCCATGAAACATCTTGACGTACAACATCTTTCTACTTCTTCCTTCAGCACACGACACCTGACCACTTTTCTCTTTTCTCTTTTCTCTTTCCAAGCTCAAAGGAAACGCTCACCTGCGTTCTTGTCTCCTTCCATATTCACTCTGTCCGCAGTAAAGGTTTTAGATTGCGTAAGTATCTGGTACCTTGGCTGTAGCTACATCTACCACTCAACATGGCCAAACACCTTTCCCTTATACGGATAAACATTTATCCACATTATCTCACTCAAATTACTGCAGCTGGCGCCTGGATCTCCGAGCCTACCAGTAGGATGAAGTCTTTTGACACAATCCAACCAGAGACAAAAAACTCTGTATTTCGCCGACAACAAATCACGGATAATTACAGTATCTTTTCATGTGATTTATACTGACGTAATACCGCGCATAAGCCAACATACTAGCCTCGTATTGCAACACTGGTTGCATCAGAATAATCTTATACCTGTTCAACTGATCGACTACATCGTCAAGGTTCAAGCCGTTGTTACAAAACAATGCCAAATCATAAGAAACTAGTCGAAATAGCGAGCGCCATTGCAACAGCCGCTGAAAAACTCGATGACTTTTACGATGAGGAGGCACTAGAGTTGCGTTTTCCTGGAGGCAAGCCAACGAATGAACAAGGTGAAACAATAAGTCAAGCTTTGGAAGCGGTGTTGCAGCTGCAGCGAATGCTACTGGGGCCCTTGGGAAGCATCATGAGTCTCTCGGTAAGTAGGACTAGATCGCAACTGATGTTCATCTCTCATGCCAACCGTTTCTCCCATTTCTCTTCGCTTAATGTACAAGTACACTAACAAGTTTAGGACGGCCTCTTTGACCTTGCCTCCTTGCATATCATTCACGACTTTGAGATTGCAAAGCATGTACCTACCGAAGGCACAGTCACGGTTTCTGAACTTGCAAGTACCTGTGGCATCCCTCATGTGCATCTTCACCGCATCCTCCGACACGCCATGACCAACAGCATCTTCACAGAGCCCGTTCCTGATGCTATCTCGCATACCCTTATTTCTTCTCGCCTTGCCCATGATCCCGTGATGCGTGCCACGGTGGGCATGCTCGTCGACGAGATGTTCCCGGCCGCTGCTTGCTTTTCTACTGCAATGCGAAAATATGGAACTTCTACAAAACCAACAGACACTGCGTGGGCGCTGGCAAACGATGCACACCAGCCAATGGTAGAAGAGCTAGAGACTGAGCACCCAGAGCGAGCCGCCCAATTCTCTGCCTTTATGAAGTACAACTGGAGCGTACAACAACCATTGCAGCCCTTGATCGACAACTTCGATTGGGTCGCACTGGGCGCGCAGCACATTGTCGATGTTGGTGGGGGAATGGGCCATGCTAGTATTGCGCTCGCAAAGGCTTTTCCAGACCTTACATTCACAGTGCAGGATTTTGAGAAGGTGGTGGAGACTGGGGAGCGGGTGTTCCTCGAAGAAACACGGGAGCTGCCAGAATTGAGGAATCGAGTTAGCTTCATGGCGCATGATGCTTTTGAAAATTAGCCCATAAAAGGGGCAGGTGTTTACTTACTCCGTTCTGTGTTCCATGACTGGGGAGACGAGAATTGCGTGGCCATCTTGCAACGCTTGGTGCCTGCTTTGAAGAAGGGCGCAACGGTGCTCATCAACGATTATGTTATGCCTGGTCCGGGAGAATTAGATTTACTAGCTGAAAGGAGGGCAAGGTAAGCAAGAAGTCAACACCACATACTACCCCGCAACTATTGACATCTCAAATATCCCTGGATTTAACAATGACCTCTTTTTAACGCACGAGAGGGAGAAGCTAGTGAATGAGAGCCGCTGTTTGAGAAAGCAGATTCGAGATTCCAGTTCAGAGGCGTGAAGTCGTGTTTGATCAACAACACTGGGGTTCCGACTAAAAGACTACTGAGTATCATTCAAGCCACTTGGATAGGATAGGATTGAGTTGGAAGGTTATTTAGGTACTGAAGATCATAGAAAATTGACTGCATTTTATGAGGCAGACTAGCTAGGTCTACACACAAGGAGACTGACAAATGAGTGGAATGTACTATAATACCGCCTTGAACAATTGATAAAGAGGTTGTCTACATCTGAGTATCGCCTGTCAGTTCTATATAAATCGCCCTCTTACTATAGATAACTATAATATATATATTATATAAATTAAGATCTAGTAGTACCTTAATAAATTATAGCTAATTAGAATTAGTTAATTCTTAAGATATATTATATAGAGTCTTAGAAAGAAGTATTCTATAGGTATCTATTATAATCTATACTCTTCTATTAGAAAGAAGTTAATTTATTCTAACTAAGGTATTATAGTTTATAGCGTTAAGTCTTACTTTATTCTAGTAAATATAATATATTTAATATATATTTTATAATATAATTAGATATCTCGAGTTTAAAGTCTTCTATACTAGATAAGGCGTATATAAGCTAGTTATAAATTTCTTAGGATATTGTGAGGGACTCAGATCAAGGGGGTCAGGTTAACCAGGGGCTTGGCAAGCACGTGGTCTTAGCGGGGCGACGGACGTACGGATGTGACCCGACGGAGGTCCGTAAGGAGGCTGACGCTACTGATACTGTAGATGGTTTCGAGAAGTGTATGGATAGAAGAGAGTATCCGAGGGTTCTGGGCCTATATAACCATAAGGTAGACGGAGGTACAATAGAGGCATCGATTATTCTGTATTGTAATAGAACATTGACAGTTCTATCACGTCTGCGTACTCCACTACTTATTCAGTTCCTCACATTATAATCGATCTTACCCTTAGGGAAGTAGTCTGGTACGAGACAGCGAGACGACGAGACAACGAGACAACGAGACAAACGAGACAACAGGACTCACATAACGACGAGACCAACAACAAGATCGCAAAGCCAACAACCAACAGACGAGCGACCATCTAGGACTCAGAGTATAACCGGCGGCACATACGCGGGCAGAGAGAAAGACTCACAGCAACCATGCGAAGAACAATTACTACAGGAAGGACAGAGGGAACTAACCCTGGATTCGCAAAGGAATGGAGTTACCGCGGAACGACAGCGAGCCGTAAGTGTATCAGGAAAGCACGGAACAGAGGAGCACTTATTTGCGGAATTGAGAGCAAGGGAAGAAAGACTTGAGACACTTCTACAGAACAGGGACGCCTAGACTCCAGGAAGGAGAAGCAAACACATTACGCCAAGCGTTACATCAAGTGTATCAGGGAACCACCGAGGAAACGTAGGTGGAACGCTAGAGCCCCGAAGACAAAAGACCTGAAACCCAACCAAGGAAAAGCTCAGCAGTTCTCATTTAGCAAGCTCAGCAGTACTCATTTGGAAGCTCAGCAGTTCTCATTCAGCAAGCTCAGCAGTACTCTTTTGGAAGCTCAGCAGTTCTCATTCGGCAAGCTCAGCAGTATTCTTTTGGAAGCTCAGCAGTTCTCATTCGGGAAGCTCAGCAGTACTCTTTTGAAAGCTCAGCAGTACTCTTTTGGAAATTCAGCAGTTCTCATTTGGCGAGCCTAGTAGTACTCTTTTGGAAGCTCAGCAGTACTCATTCGGCAAGCTCAGCAGTATTCATTTGGAAGCTCAGCAGTACTCTTTTGGAAGCTCAGCAGTATTCATTTGGCGAGCTCAGCAGTGCTCATTCAGCAAGCTCAGCAGTTCTCATTTAGCAAGCTCAGCAGTACTCTTTTGGAAATTCAGCAGTACTCATTCGGCAAGCCCGGCAATACTCATTCAGCAAGCTCAGCAGTACTCTTTTGGAAGCTCAGCAGTACTCTTTTGGAAATTCAGCAGTACTCTTTTGGAAATTCGGCAGTACTCATTCATACTCATTCAGCAAGCTCAGCAGTACTCTTTTGGAAATTCGGCAGTACTCATTCATACTCATTCAGCAAGCTCAGCAGTACTCTTTTGGAAGCTCAGCAGTTCTCATTTGGCAAGCTCAGCAGTACTCATTTGGAAGCTCAGCAGTTCTCATTCGGCAAGCTCAGCAGTACTCTTTTGGAAGCTCAGCAGTGCTCATTTGGCAAGCCCAGCAGTACTCATTCGCGTGCTCGGTAGCACCTTTTCTCAGAAGTTCAGCAGTACTCATTTACATACTCAGCAGCACCATTTTAGAGGTTTAGTAGTGCTAATTTAAGAAGTGTTTTTTAGAGAAGAAAGTCCTCAGTATTATTACATGCTGGCTAAGACCCGGCCTCTGAGAATAGAGGCAACCAGAGCACTAAGGAGCTACAAATCGTAGCCCTTAGAATCGTAGAAGTCCCTGAAGTGCCGCAATTCAAGGCCCAGGAGAGAGAGGGTAGGCACCTCTCGACCGGTGAGACGCCGGGGCCAATGATCCATAGGGTCGGCCAGAGTTGCGACGGAGCAGTGGGAGACCCACTGCTTAAGCCTGTCGCTGACATAGCTGGTTGCAAACAGTACGTGTCACGGGTGTTGGGCCTGCGATGGGGCAACCCCGAAACAGCATTCAATGATACAGACTTGACGCTTATTGAGCTTCTTATGGCGCTACAAAGGAGTGACCCCTTTGTACAACGTAAGGAGTGAGAAAAGTAGAAGCTGAGGAGAAAAGCTGGAGCCATT